>LNAC01000032.1:645230-783168 GCA_002007465.1 Ailurus styani
CCCCCCCCCCCCCCCCCCCCCAAGAAGCAGAGATGAGAAGAAGAAAAAATGGATTCCACGCAAAGTAGCCAAGAAAACTAATTGAAGCACCAAACTAAATTAATCTCTAAGGTAGTTACTTTCCCTCACCAGAGCCTGTCTTGAATTGGCTGTTGCACTTGAAAGTTGATTTGCACTACCTAAGACTATCCGACTTTCTTTTATAAACAGGATTCTAATCTTGGCGATGAGGTGCTTTATGAGTACTGCTACTGTGGATGGGAAACGAGCAAGTTTCAACACCATTCCTTTGTTGGGACATTACTTTGAGTTATCCCTGCCCTGTGACATGATTTCACAGTGTGTCAGGGACTCAAAAGGAGCCAAAATGAACCGCAATATGTTTTGACGTATAAGTGCCCACAGACTCTCACTCCCTTCTCAGGTAGCACATGTAGGTTAACAAAGGCTTTCTAGAAACTTCTATTTGTTTAAGTTGCTTAATTCCAAAGACAATTTGGGGAAAAGAATTAGAGACCCTTCAGGAGAGGTATATATTTCAGTGATGAGCAGTTTGGGGAGGGACTCTCAGACAGGGAGATATTTCAGTGTCTCTCACAGCAAACACAGCACACTGCTGTAGGGGCACTCATGGGATGGTAATCACTAGTATCTTCTAGCCATGGATAAATCCAGCTAGGACTTGAGAGAAACACATTCGCCTTCCTTCTTCCTGGGAGTCTGTTAGATCCTCAGATACTAGTCTTGGGCTAGGGCCAAGTGGACAGGACTCGGGATAAGAAGAGGAGCTGCCAGTGGACCTGGAGAAGCGGCTGGCACTGGATGTCTTGTCCCTTTCATGAGCCATTTAACTTGCTTTTGGAATCAGGAGGGCAGTCTACAGGATAAAAACAATGTGAAGAAGACAATAACAAATAAACAAGAAAACTGTGACACAGAAGCCAAAGGAAGGGTGTGTTTTGAGAAAGAAATGATTAACGGTATAGAATGTGCTGAAAAGTCAAATAAGATTAAATTTGCCAAGTAAATTTAGAGACATGAAGGTCCTGAGAAATAGGGAGAGAACAAGACAGGCATGGCAGAAATTTGTTGTCTCCCAATATCCATTCTCCCCTTATTCTTCGGTAATTGGATTTTTAGTTGTAACACATGATGCCCAGGATTAAAACCCCATTTCCGAGAGCCCCTTGCAGAAGGCTGTGACTGTGTGATCGATTTAAGTCCCTAAGGTATAAGTTGAGGTATCTTGCCAGCTGCCAGAAATGTTCCTTACAAGCTGGCTAGCATATATCTTTGCCATGTCTTTCTCCTTCCTGCATCCTGTTTTCTGAAATGTGCTTATAATTGTGCAAATTCAAGCTCAGCTTGTGAGGGCCAGGAGCAAGGGATGGCAGACCAGAAAGCTGGAGATAGCCTTAAATTCTAGGCACCTCGTGAAGCGGTTCTGCTTCACAATTGCCTACCTTCAGACTTTTGTGATGGAGAAAAATAAAAGTCCATCTTATTTAAGCTATCCTTATAGCCACATCTAATCCTAGCTGAAGTCATGGCGTAGCGTCTCATACACATCATGGCCAAAGCATAACTCTTGAACTCCATCCCCCAAAGTCTGCTCCTCACACATTCTGCCCCATCTCAGTTAATGACACTTCTATAAAAGAAAATTAAGCATCATCCTTTATTTCTCTCACAGCCTAGTTTAATCTACAGGAACTCCTGTCAGAGGTACCGTCAGTGAGCGCCATGATTGTGACTAGTTCTCCTTCCCCGTCCCTATCTCTCCAAACAGGTTGCTAGAATTTCCCTCCCAGATCACTGCCATAGTCTTTATGCTTCTATCTTTCCCTCCATAATCCATTCTCTATGAAAGATTTGAAAAGATCTTTTTAAAAATGTAAATCAGGCCATAACTGAATTCTCCTCAAATCTATCCCATTAATGTGGGAAACAAAGGCAGAAGAAAAAATTAAATCTCCTTACTACTTACAGCCCATGGACAAGTCCTTAAAACAGGCAGAGTGACATTCCTGTAGGAACTCAGCAGCCTCAATGTTAATACTTTGCTCAGGGCAAAAGGCAATTTTAGTTTAACGTTATCCCAATCCTCCAGGATCCTGTAAGTCTACTTTAGCATATAAAAATTCCTTTGGAAACTTTCTTTATCTCTACCCCCTAAGATATATGTTAACAGTCATCCTCCAAGCATATGGCCCACCGATACACATCTGAAGGGTCTCATGACTAAGTTTTTATTAGACAGTAATAAATGACCTTTACTAACAATAGCTAGCTGGCTCGAGGTCCTGGAAACCTTGCTTCCAAAATGCCTTAGAGACTTAATGCCATCCCTAACCCATCCCAACTTGAAAGTATTTAATGGGCCACTCCTCAGGACCCCAGGGTAGCTCTTTCTGCCCGCGGGTCCTGTCCCTGTGTTTTAATAAAATCACCTTTTTGCACTGAAGATGTCTCAAGAATTCTTTTTGACCATAGGCTCCAAACCCAACATTTCTACATGACCATGCTTTCCTTCATACTTTGAACAAAATGTTACGTCTTTACACCGCTCTGTGTGGACTTACACCATGTGTCTTCTGTCTCCCCATTCCATCTCCTACCTATCTCTTCCTGACACGTGCCATTCAGGGCCCCTTGCCCTTCCTCTTGTCTCCTGAATATCCTACTTCATAACGATATGCCACCCACTTGTAAGCCAAACGCTGTGGGTGTTCGAAAAGCAGCTATTACATGTTAGTTGCTGTCTTTGGTGTGTCCTTTGTCAGCAGAAGCCTCACTGTTTATCCCCAGCAGCTCTCCTCCTCCTGCCTTGGCTGCCTGTGCCACCAAGCTCCTAGCACCAAGTGAGGGAGAATTGTTAAGAACTAATGCAAGAGGTGGTATTTATGGAATGCATACTTTGCACCAGAAGAGTTTCTATATATTACCTCTTTTGTTAAGTAGAGAATATTGCCATTTCCATCTTCTTGATGAGGAAACTAAGAATTAAACAGGGTAGGTACCCAGACAAAATCAAGAACTAGTGAGAGGAGATGTCAACCCAAGCGTGTGACCCCCTTGAACGTCGGTAGTAGGTTCATATACCAGTGAGAAGGAAAGTCAAGACAAGAGCAATGACCCCATCTAGAGACTCAAATCTTGAGAAGGGGAGTCAGAGGCCAAAATTTCTCATGGGAATGACTTTCTATTTCCTGGAAACCACAGTGAGAGTGGTAATACTAAGTAGAAGACTGGGCAAACACAAAGGGAAACGATGTCCTGTCTCACTTGAACTGTCACCAATGTAAACATTTAATTTGTCTTACTTACCAACCTCTAAAAGCACTGCCCCACTCCACTTGAGCAATAAAACCAGAAGTACCTTTTAAATGAATCAAACCAGCCAGGGCACTAAACTATTTGACAAAGATTTAAATTGAAACAAAACATCAGTATAGGAAAATTATATTCTGCAAAAGTAGTTTGTTGTTTCAACATTATGCCATCTAGTTAGAAAAAGGATTCGTGGGAATTTATTTATTTAGATATTTAGTAAAGATATCTATACATCTATCTCTCTATATATTACTATTGGTTTTATTTCTTCTGGAGAACTGACTACTGCACCTAACTAAGTCAGCATCAGACATAATCTTAGGCATTGGGAGTCCTATGCCCTCCAAATTGTTTTGGATTATCTTCAGCCAAAACCAGCTTCATTTATACTTAATTTGCCATGTTAGGCTCCAAAACAGAAAGACAACTTTTTAGAACAATGTTCTGTTTTTGCTTTGTAAAAACCACAGTTAACACTGGCACCTGCAATCATAGCTTCTCAGTAGTCCACATCTAGAAAGTATTTATTTATTTAGACTCTGTAAGGTGAGGCATCTATTGTTACCTAATGGCACCGTATTCTAATTGTTAAGAAGGGAATGACTCCTTGAGAACTTCACCTGAAAATCTAAAGTTAAAGGAATAGCCAAAATTCTGTGTGGTCCAGAGAACTGATAGAATTGGGGACATTATAGAGACCCAGAGTATGGTCATAGTTTTTTATTCTTCCTGGAAAGTCATTTTCCTCCAAAAAAAAACGATTTGTCAAAGTACAATGCAATGCAAAGGAAAACACTTTTTTCTTTGTGGCATTCCTAATTACAGTTAACAGAGCCGGGATAGAGTGGCTCCAGTAAACTAATAAACACTAGTGCAAGGATACAAACCGCTGAACGGGGGAAAGCTCATTGATTTAAAGCTCACGCATCCTCGTGTGAGTCATACAGGCCATTATCTCCTGCGGAGGTAGAGCTGAATGAGCAGGAATTGATTATAGGATTCCAAATAATGTCAGCTTTTTAAAATTATAGGATAGCCGTTATTGAAGAAAAGACTGATGCTTTTGGTAGAACCAGAGGCCAAAGGACAAGATCTTGTTTTTTTTAAAAAAAAAAAAGTTCTCTCAGAGGAGAATACACTAGAAATCTCTTAAGAACCAGGAAATTTCATTTGATATCTATTACTAGGAGAAATCCAAATAAACAAACACTGTCCTAACATTGCAAAGCTCCCTGGTTTCCTGGCTTGAAGTTTTGCATGCTACTCTTGGGGAAACAGCTTTATCATTTAATTAGGCATTTAGTCAGAGAGTTGCAAGAAATTGGGGGTTCTGGCTATTTCCATACAATAAGAATCCAAAAGGGCAATTGACACCTCATTTTAATATTTTTTAAATGCTTTCTCATTCTGTTTCCTTCACCACTGCAGAAATTACTCCCAGAATGTTAACTAATCCACCAGGGGTGATACCATCTCAGATGAATCGGCTGGATTACTAAATTCAAAAGTATATACCACTGCCGTTCCACTTCACCCATTATGGACAAACTGCTACTGTGCTTACTGCATACTCTTCCTGTTTTTGTTTGTGTTTTTAATTTTAGAACTGGAGAAAATATAAGAAGTGATGCGTTTAGATTGCTGACAGCACAAAACTGTTTCTTGAAAGAGGCATGCAAATATAATGAGCCTTCTGATAAACTCCCAGCTTTCTGCCTGGAAGGACTTTCCAAGCTGAGGCACAGGGAGGTAGGAGAGCTGAGCTGGGGCTCCAGGGAGTTCAAAGGCCAAGTAAGCGCCTGCCTTCCAAGAGCAGTAGTTTCCACATCTGGCTCCTGTTCTGCATTTCCAATCTCATGGCCTTGAGGTCCTTACACTTTCTGAATTATAGATAGTTCTTCCTAATTCACCTTCTTCCTTTAGGTTTTGCATCTAAAAACCCATCCTTAGATGTGTGTCACCTGGTTTAATAATGTAAATTGAGTTTAAATTCTTCCAATTAAAATTACTCAGTGGCTTCCTCTGCCTTTTTTTTTTAAGATTTTATTTATTCATTTGACACAGAGAGAGAGATTACAAGTAGGCAGAGAGGCAGGCAGAGAGAGAGGAGAGAGGAGGAAGCAGGCTCCCTGCTGAGCAGAGAGCCCAATGTGGGCCCCGATCCCAGGACCCTGGGATCATGACCTGAGCCGAAGGCAGCGGCTCTAACCCACTGAGCCACCCAGGCGCCCGCTTCCTCTGCCTTTGAGATAAATTGGCTTGTGAAGTCCTTATTCAAGAATTGCATGGGTTTAGAAAAAATATTTATGATATACTTACATGGATGAGAACATCCTGGACATTGTATAAAGGCAAAAATACGGGTCAAGTAAAGCAGAAATTATGACATATTTTGAAATTGAATGATCTATCAATTTGTTATTTTGAAGAGGGTACCAGTTCCTGTGAAATGGACGCAGTCAAATATTGCTGGTGGAAATAAATAAAATGTAAATCCATACAATAGAATACTATTCAGCAATAAAATGAAAGGAGCTACTGATAAATGCTACAACACAATGAACCAAAAAAAAAAAACAAACATAAAACAAAAAACCAGATGCATTCTTCTCTCATAAATGGACAAATCCAGCAGGCAGAAAATCAGTAAGGACAGGGCTGAACTCAACACACCATCAATCAACTGAATATTATTGGCATCTATAGACTACTTGATCCAGCAAGAGCAGAATACACAATCTTCTAAAGTTCACATGAAATATGCACTAAGATAGACCACATTCTGGGCCAAAAAACACACCCTATCAAATTTAAAAGAAAAGAAATTATACAATGTCTGCTCTCAGATCACAATGGAATTAAACCAGAAATCAATAACAAAGAAGATAACTGGAAAATCCAAAAATCATGGAGATTAAAAAATATACATCTAAATAATACACGGATCAAGGAAGAAACATCAAAAGAAATTTTTAAATATTTTGAACTAAATGAAAATAAAAACACAACTCAACAAATTTTGTGGGATATGGTGATTGCAATGCTTAGAAGGAAATTTATAGCATTGAATGCATATATTTAGAAAAGATGAAATTCTAAAATCAACGACATAAGCTTCCACATTAGGAAAACAGAAAAGGAAGAGTAAAATAAATCCAAAGTAAGCAGAAGAAAAAAAAATAAGAATTAGAGTAGAAATCAATGAAATTCAAAACAAGAAATCAATAGGGAAAGTCAATGAAACCAAAAATTGGTTCTAAAAAGATCAATAAAACAGATAAGCCTCTAGGCAGGCTAACTAAGGGGGAAAAGAGAGAGAGAGAGAGAGAGAGAGAGAGAGAGAGAGAGAGAATACAGATTAGTGTCAGAAATGAAAGAGGGAATGGGGCGCCTGGGTGGCTAAGTCAGCTAAGCACCAGTTTTTGGTTTAGGCTCAGGTCATGGTCTCATGGGTGGTGAGATGGAGCCCCACTTGGGCTCTGCACTCAGCTGGGAGTCTGCTTGAAGATTCTCTTGCCCCTCCCCCCCTCCCTTTCTCTTAAATAAATAAATCCTTGGGGGAAAAAAGGAATGAAAGAGGGGAAATTAAAAGGATAATAAAGGAATAATTGTAAACAACACTATACCCACAAATGTGATAAACTAGATGAAATAGACCAATGCCTTGAAAGGCATAATTTGCCAAAACTCACACAAAAAGAAATAGAAAATCTGAATAGGTCTATATCCATTAAAGAAAATGAATCAGGGCGCCTGGGTGGCTCAGTGGGTTAAAGCCTCTGCTTTCGGCTCAGGTCATGATCTCAGGGTCCTGGGATCAAGGCCCGCATCGGGCTCCCTGCTCAGCGGGGAGCCCGCTTCCCCCCCCCCTCTGCCTGCCTCTCTGCCTCCTTGTGATCTCTCTCCCTCTGTGAAAGAAATAAATAAAATCTTCAAAAAAAAAAAGGAAAGAAAGAAAACGAATCAGTGTAAATAATAACCTTCCCAAATAGAAAAAACCAGCCCAGATAGGTTCATCATTTAAGGAAGAAATTATACCAATTTTCTATAATCTCTTTCAGAGTTTAGAAGCAGAGAGAATACTTCCTAATTTATTATATGAGGCCAACAACTCTAATGGCAAAACCAGAAATAGACATTACAACAAAACTACAAAATATGATCTCCTGTGAACATAAACCACAAAACTCAACAAAATATTAGTAAATCAAATCCAACAGTGTATAAATCAAATTATACACCACAACCAAGTGGCATTTATCCCAGGTATGCAAGGCTGTGTCAACATTCAAAAATCAATTAATATCTTCTATCACATCACAGACTAAAAAAGAAAAATCACATGATCCTATCAAATAGAAACAGAAAAAGCATTTGCCAAAATCCAACACCAATTCATGATAAACACTGTCAACTAGAAATAGAGGAGAGCTTTCTGCACTTTATAAAGAATATCTACAAAAACCCTGCAACTAACATCATATCTCATGATCCAAAACTCTAAGCTTTCCCACAAGGATCAGGTACAAGGCAAAAATGTCCCTTCTAACCACGGTTTTTCAACATCACACTGGTGATGTTCACTTAGTTAATGCCATAAGACAAGAAAAGGAATCAAATGGTATGCGGAATGTGAAGGAAGACATAAAACTGTCTTTGTTGGCAGATGATGTGATTGTCTAGGTAGAAAATCTAAAAGAATAAAAAAAATGTACAAGATCTATATAATAAAAACTACAAAAGTATGATGAACAAAATCAAAGAACAAAATAAATGGAGAGATAATCCATGTTCATGGTTTGGACTATTCAAGATTGTCACCATGTCAGATTTCTCCAACTTGATCTATAGATTCAATGCAATCTCAATCAAAATTCCAACATATTATTTTGTGGATATTGATAAACTGCTCATTAAGTTCATATAGAGAATCAAAGACCAAGAATAGCCAACACAATATTAAAGAAGAAGAATAACAAAGTAGAAAGATTAACAGTACTAACTTCAAGACTTACTATAAAGGATGCCTGGGGTGGCTAATTCAGTTGAGCATCCCACTCTTGATTTCAGCTCAGGTCATGATCTCAGGGCCCTGGGATTGAGCCCTGCATTGGGCTCCCCACTCAGTTGGGAGTCTGGCTGGGGATTCTCTCTCTCTCTCTTCCTCTGCCTCTACCCCCACTTTTGTGCCCTCTCTCTCTCTCTATCAAATAAATAAAGAAATCTTTTTTTTTAAAGACTCACTATAAAGCTATAGTTATCAAGACAATGTGATGTTAGTGAAAAAATATACAAATAAATCAGTGAAACAGAATAGAACCACACAACTGATCATGACAAAGGAACAAGGGCAATACAAAAAGCAATGATAATTTCTTCCACAAATGGTACTGGAAAAACTAAATAACCACATCCTCAAAAAAATAAAACACAACACAAAAAAAAAAATTAAAGAAAGAGAGAATCTAGACACCGACCTTACCACCCTTCACAAAAATTAACTGAAAATAAATCACAGAACCTAAATGTAAAATGCTAAACTATAAAACTCCTAGAAGACAACATGGGACAAAATCCAGATGACCTTGGATATGGAGATGACTCTTTAAATACGATGCCAAAGATATGATCCATGAAAGAAATAATTGATCAGCTGGACTTCATTAAAATAAAAAAATTCTGGGGGCACCTAAGTGGCTCATTTGGTTAAGCACCTGCCTTTGGCTCGGGTCATGATCCTGGAGTCCCAGGATCGAGTCCCACATTGGGCTCCCTGCTCAGCACAGAGTCTGCTTCTCCCTCTGACCTCTCCCTACTGGTACTCCCTTTCTCTCATTCTCTTTCTCTCAAACAGATGAAATCTTAAAAAAAAAAATCAAAAAACTCTGTTCCATGAAAGATAATGCCAAAAGAATAAGATAAGCAATAGACTGAGAGAAAATACTTGTGAAATATACATCAGATACAGGGCTATTACCCAAAATATACAAAGAACTCTTAAAATTCAACTCTAAGAAAACAAATAACCCAATTAAAAAATGGTCCAAAGACATTAACAGACATCTCACCAAAGAAAATGTGTATAGATGGCAAATAAGCACATGAAAAGATACTCCACATTCTGTATCACAGGGAAATGCAAAATAAAATAATAGTGATATGCTACTACACATTTTTAGGATGGCCAAAATCCAGAATGCTGACAACCCCAAGTGCTGAAGAGAATGCAGAACTACAAGAAGTCACATTCATTGTTAGTGGGTGTGCAAAATTGTGCAGCCACTTTAAATGACAGTTTGGCAATTTCCTATAAAACCAAATAAACATACTCTTACCAAAAGATCCAGCAATCATTCATTTCCTTGTATTTACTTGGCATTTACTTACCCAAAGGAGTTGAAAGAAAACTTATGTCCACTCAAAAATCTGCATGTGGATGTTTATAAGCAGTTTTAGTCATAAATGCCAAAACTTTGAAGCAACCAAGATGCCCATCAGTAGATGAATGGATGAATAAATGATGGTACCTCCCAACAATGACATATTACTTAGTGCTAAAAAAGAATGAACTACTAAGCCATGAAAAGACATGGAGAAATCTTAAACACATATTACTATTATGGAAAAAAAGCCAATCTGAAAAGGCTATATATTGTATGATTCCAACTACATGACATTCTGGGAAAGGCAAAACTGTGAAGACAATAAAAAAGTCAGTGGTTTCCATGGTTTGCGGGGGGAGTAATTAAGGGGAAGCACAGAGTTTTAGGGCAGTGAAAATGCTTTGTAAGATACCATAATAATAGTTACATGTCATTATATGTTTGTCCAAAGCCACAGAATGTACAAGAGTGGACCTTCATGTAAACTGTGGATTCTACGTGATAATGATATGTCAGTGTTGGTTCATTAATTGTAACAAATGTACCATTTCATGAGGGATATTGATAATACGGGAGGCTCTGCATGTGTGGGGGCAGGAAGGATATGGGAAATCTCTATACCTTCCTTCCAGTTTTGCAGTGAACCTTAAACTTCTCTAAAAAAAAAAATAAAGTCTTAATTTTAAAAAAACAGATGTTGGGCGCCTGGGTGGCTCAGTGGGTTAAAGCCTCTGCTTTCGGCCCAGGTCATGATCTCAGGGTCCTGGGATTGAGGCCCGCATCGGGCTCTCTGCTTGGCAGGGAGCCTGCTTCCCCCTCTCTCTGCCTCCTTGTGATCTCTCTCCCGCTGTGAAATAAATAAATAAAATCTTTAAAAAAAAAAAAAACAGATGCAAGGAAAGAAACTAGATGTAAAAGATTACAATATTTTATTATTTCATTCATTTGTAATTTATAGAAACAACAAACTTGTAAAGACAGAAAGTTGATCTGTGGTTTTCTTGGCCTGAGGATAGGAGTGGGGTTGACTGCAAATCGGCACAAGGCAACTTCTGGAGTGATAAGAATGATCTCAGACCGGGTTCTAAACTCAGTCTGTTAAGTGTCTGCTTTCAGCTCTGGTCATGATCCCAGGGTCCTAGGATAGAACCCACTTCAGGCCCCTTGCTCAATGGGAAGTCTGCTTCTCCCTCTTCCTATCTCTCTTCCTATCCCTCTGCCCTTCTCCCACGGCTAGTGTTCTCTCTTTCTGTGTCAAATAAATAAATACAATACAATACAATATAATAAAACCAGGTTGTGGCGATAGTGGATAGCTCCATGAGATTACTAAATTCATCTAACTACACATACGGTGGGTAATTTCATGGTATGTAAATTGTGCTTCAATAAAGCAGCTCAAGAAGAAGGAGAAGGAGAAGGAGAAAAAGAAAGAAAGAGAAGAGGAAGAAGGAGGAGGAGGAGGAGGAGAATGGGAAGAAGAGGAAGAAAGAAGAGAAGGAAGGGAAGGGAAGGAAAGGGAAGGAGGGGAGGGAAGAGGGCTCAGTGCTATGTGGTCAGCAGCCCTGGTCCCAGCTGCATACTATTAGCTTCAACCTTGGTATTTACCAGCTTTGCAATCTTGGCCAGTCACTCTATAAATGAAGGCTTGAAACTCCTTCCAATCATCTTCAAGGAAAGTGAAATGGATTTTTAAATTATTTATAGACATTGAAACGAACTTCCCTCCTCTTCACAAGAACTTAGCTTCTCAGGATTTCCACTAAGAAAAAGTTCATTCTAAAATAAATACCTCCAATGGAGGTATTTATTTTAGAATGAAATATTTTAAGTTGCTACTTAAAACTGTTTTTTACATATTCTTTTTGCAATTGGTTCAAATTAGTATCCAAACAAAGTCCACCCATTGCATTTAGATTTTTCCTAAGTCTCTTTTAACTTATAAGAGGAAAAGATGATGCTTTGAAGGGCACTTCTTTATTCAAAGCAAATAGGTTTTTGAAATTTCCAATAAGACTTCTTACACAGATGAATGTTAAGGGGCTAGTTAGAATTGAAAATGCTGTCAAAGCAATAAAGATCAAAGTACTGAGAATTTCAACCAGCAACAGATAAGTTCATTTACCTGAAAATTTGATTTCTACTCAAAAGTAAAGCAGGGAATGGTAGGACAGAAAGGGGGATAAAGAGAGCAAGAGATATATAGAAGTAACCTCAAACTACAAATGAAGACTCACGAAAATTTTGTTGAAAATACATACTCAAGTAGCAACAGGAGGAGTCTTAACAATGAGCCATGCGATTTGCAAACATAACATAACCCTTCCTTTATCAACCTAAGAAATTTAGCAATCTAAAACTTAATATCAGTAGAGGTCCTGAGGTCTATTTTGATTTATCAACTCTATACATTAGTTTAGATGCTTGAGCTTATGTAAGTCCCTTTTATAAAGTAACTTGTCCTCAAAAGTAATATTTGCCTTTACCATAATTTGGAGAATACCACAAATGAATAAAAAAAATCACAAATCCTTACAGAATATAGGGGAAATGTTGATTTTGCAACTCAGCGACTACAACTTTCCATTGTACACTTTTCCATTGTACCATAGAAATGCCCTCTCGACAAACTCACAGCAGCTTATCCTTCAAAAACTTCCTCAGAAGGAGAGTAGAATGGTCTGGGGAAAATATTTTTTGGCATAATATTCAAATATGTCCTACAAAGACAAATAGCCAGGGGTTGGAGTTAGAAGTTAAGTAGACAGAGATCTTAAAGCAAGGGTTATTGATTACTTAAGAGACTTGAAATGACACAAATTTCTATAAATACCATTTTGGTGAAAGGAGGCAGGGAGAGAGAAGCTAGTACTTTTGAAATACCTACTGTGTACAGGACAGGTGCTTTCAAATATATTTTCACTAATCTTATGACATCTTAGTATTTTAAAACAACTTAAAAGAGGAGTGCCTGGGTAGCTCAGTTGATTCAGCATCTGACTCATGATTTTGGTTCAGGCCATGATCTCAGGGTTGGGCATGGAGCCTGCTTAGGATTCTATCCCTCTCCCTTTGTCCCCCTTCCCTCTCATAAATAAATGAATAAAGAAATAAATACATTAATAATAAATAAATAAAACCTTAAAGGAAATAAACTTGGAAAAATAGGATATGAAAAGTAGAGTTATTCTATTTTGTTAGAGAAAAATGAAGGTATATGGAAAAATCTTAAAACTCCAGGAAATGGGATTCATTAGCACATTAAGAGTATTATACATCATAGCATAGCTGGGGTTTATGCCAGGAATGCAATATAATATGCCACTTTAACAGAAAGGAACGTCAACAATCATTTCAATTCATACAGAAAAAAATCTGACAAAATCTAACACCATATCATGATAAAAATAAAGTAGGAGAGCATACGGGTGGCTTACTCAGTTGAGCAACCAGCTCTTGGTTTGGCTCAGGTTATGATCTCATGGGTCTTGAGATTGAACCCTGTGGTGGACTTTGTGTTCAGCAGGGAGTCTGTTTCAAGATTCTCTCCCTCTATCCGTGTTCTCCCTCTCTCTCTCTCTCTCTCTTTCTCTAAAATAAATAAATAAAATCCTAATAAATAAATAAATAAAATACTCTTTAAGAATTAAAATAAAGTAGGAATAGAAGGAAACTTCCTCAACGTGATAAAGGACATTCGTAAAAGACCTATAAGTAAAATTCTACTCAATAGTGAAAGACTTAATGCTTCTCCCCCAAATCAAGTATAAAACAATAATGCCACTTTTACTACTTCTAGACAATGTTGTACTGAAAGTTCCAGCCAGATCAATTATGGTAAAAAAGGAAAAAGGAAAAGAAAGAAAAGAGAAGAGAAATTAAACAAAATGTATCTAAATTGGAAAGGAGGGGTGCCTGGGTGCCTCAGTTGTCAAGCATCTGCCTTCAGTTCAGGTCATGATCTCAGGTTCCTGAAATGGAGCCTAGCGAGCGTCATGCTCCCTGCTCAGCGGGAAGCGTGCTTCTCCCTCTCCCACTCCGCCACCTCCCCGACCCCCCCCCGCTTGTGATCCTTCTCTCTCTCTGTCAAATAAATAAATAAAACCTTTAAAAATAAATAAATAAATAAATAAATAAATAAATAAATAAATAAATAAATAAATAAATAAAATTGGAAAGGAAAAAGTAAAAGCATCTTTGTTTTCAGAGGACATGATACTTATATATAGAAAGCCCTAGAGCATCCACAAAAAAAGTTATTATAGTTAATAATCAAATTCAGCAAACTTGCAGGATATAGGACTGACATTACAAATATTTCCATACACTAACAATGTATATTAAAATTAAGTAATGTAAAGATAAAATTAGGAAAGCAATTTCATTTACAGCAGTATCAAATAAAAAGAATAAAATACTTAGAAATAAATTTAAACAGGGAGTTGAAAGACTTGTACACTGAAAAGTACAAATACATTGCTGAAAGAAACTTGAAAAGACTTAAATGGAAAGACAACCCATGTTCATGGAAACTCAATATGGTTAATATCAATCCTACAAATATGATCTAGATTCAATGCAATCCCTACCAAATTCCCAACAGTGTTTTTTTGCAGAAGTGGAAAAAGTTATTTTAAAATTCATATGGAATTGCAAGAGACCCCAAATAGCCAGAACAATCTTGAAAAAGAAAAGCAGGGTATGTTGATAATGGTGGAAGCTATGCAGATGTGGGAGCCCAGGGTGTATGGAATATCTCTGTACCTTCCTCTTAATTTTGCTGTGAACCTAAAACTGCTCTAAAGAAAGTCTTTTAAAAGAAAGCAAAACTTAAGGCCTTACACTTCCTGATTTCAAAACTTACTAAAAGGCACAGTAATCAAAACAATGTGTTCTGCCATACGGATAAAACATATAAATCAGTGAAATAGAATTGAAAGTTCAGAAATAAACCAATACATCTGTGGTCATTTGAGCTTTGAAAGTGTGACAAGAGCATTCACTGTAAAGGACTAGCCTCTTCAACTGGATAGCCACAAAAAAAAAAAAAAAAGAATGAAGGTGAACCCCTACCTCCTATCATATACAAAAATTAAGTCAAAATGGGTCAAAGACCAAATGTAAAATTAAAAAACTATATTTTAAAAATTTAGGAGAAAATATACAGTAAATCTTCATGACTTTAGATTTAGAAATCTAAATTTTAGAAAAATTTAGCAAATTTTTCCCATTTTGAATTAAATTTTTTTTCCCAAGCACTTGTCTTTTGTGTGGCTACAATAAATGAAGTTTTCTCCGTCTTTGTGAAGTCTAATTGGTTGCTGATGAATACATGAAAACTGTTGATTACCAATTTGTCCTACTGTGTGTAGTAACTTTTTAGTTTTTCTTCTACTTAGATGGAATTTTTTCTTATTTAAGTGAAGCCCAGATTCCTTTATGTAGCAGTTAAACTCCCCACAATTTATCTTCAGAAGACATCGTGTCCTGATGTATGATTTTTGCTTCTATCTTCCAGTCCAGCCACACTGGTTCAGTCACTTTTTCTGACCATGCCACACGCTTTTATGTTAATGTGGTTTTAGTCTTTGTCCCTTGTTCTCAGTCCAGCCACCTAATAGTCAAAGTCCAAGTTATTGATATTTCTTCTAAAAGGTTTCCTCGATTTTTTATTTATCTAGAAATCATTGCTCCTTTCTCTGTCTTACTGTTGCATGTTGCATAGATCTAGTCCCTGTCTTGTAGAATAGTTTATTCATTATATATCTATGATCTCCCAAGTTTTAAGTCCTTTAAGGGCCACCAAAAGGATTTTTAAATTTCCATATTCCTTTTGTTTCTTGGATGAGTACCTAGAATATATTAAGTATTGTTTGAAGTATACAGAATAGAGAGTAGATAGGCAGGTGGATAGATGAAAGAAAGAGAGAAATACAGTAGTTTCTGGACTTTAATGTTTCATAGGACAATAACATTTCAAAAAAAAATTAAGAACAACTACAAAGCTCTCAGGTTTTACAGATTTTATTCTTCCAGGTCAGAATATTAAAAAACTCCAAAAATTCCAGTTTCCTCAACTTCATTTTATATGAGGCAGGACCTATTAATCCCAAATTAGCAAGAAGGAAATGAATCTTTGACCAAAACATACTCCTTTAAGTCGAATAAATTGGATAGGAAAATGGCAGCAGCATAGTACTGAATCTTCCCTCTTCTCCTGGAAGTCACACAAAGCAGTAAGGATAGCAATAAAATCAATTGCAACAAAAAGCATGAACCACATCCTCTGCAAAATTAACCCTCAAAGATTCTAAAGTCTCTAAATTACACTGAGGCATGGTCAAAACATCCAAGATGTGAAGGACCTACCTAAGAAGCAGTGTTGGTGCCATTGTCATGTTGGGAAGGTTGGGACATGGAGACGGGCCTGGGCAATGGCCCATCTCGGAGATGGACAGCAAGCATTTACTCCTGAAATGCCAAGTGCAGGCCTGAGATGGGAGAAGCAGCAATAGCTGGAGAAGACAGAGGGGGAATTGCCCAGGGAAGACTGGAGGTGACCCAACTCAGAAACCACCACTTTTTAAGAGAGAGAGGTGTGCCTGGGTGGCTCAGTCAGTTAGGCATCTGACTCTTGACTTCACTCAGGTGGTAGTCTCAGGGTAGTGGGATGGAACCCCATGTCATGCTCCACGGGAAGTCTGCTTCTCTCCCTCTCTCTCTGTCCCTCCCTCAATTCTCTCTCTCTTCCTCTCTCTCAAATAAAGAAATCTTTAAAACAGAGAAAGAGAGAGATTTATGTTCAAGGCAGGGGCTGAGTTTCTCATTAGTAACAGCCAAAAAAGCTCAAAGCAGCCAGTACCTCTTGTGAGAGCCCAAGGAGGTGGAATTTCACAGTGGGGGCAGGTTTTTGAAGAAACAGTCCAGCCCTGAAGCATCAGAAGAGGGAGAATTTGAGCAGAAGAATTTGGAAAACTATCGTGGGTCATCCCCTTGCTCCACAGGAATCTTTTGCTAATGGGTAGTCTGGGGAAAAAAAAAAGAAAATAAAAAAGGCAGCATATTCAAATATACATAAACACAACCTCCAAACAAAATACTCCTAAAAAAGAAGATAAAGGAAACTTGCCAGAAAAAAATGTCACAAAGTAAATGAAGGTTATGACTCAAATTCATACATGAATGGAAAATATATACAGACACACAGACACACAGACACACAGACACAGACACACACACACACACACACACACAACCCTGAACTTTGACAATTAAATTGAATGAGAATGGAAACAGGGGGAAAAGAAGAATAAAATTCTGCTGACATAAAAATGCCTGGTATGGTCGAAAAAAGGTGAGTGTAGCAGTGAAGCTGAGCTGGAAGATGGAGGGAAAAATCGTAATCTGGTACCAGCAAGTCTTCTGGGAGTTCAATTGTGGTGAGCATAGTTGCTACTTCAAACCAGTCTGGACTTTTCCCAATAAGCAATGAAGGACTATTTAAGGGTTTTGAGGAGAGTGAGCCGATTCAATCCATGTCTTCAGAGGATGACTTCAGTTCTTTGAGTGAAAGATAAATTGCAGAGATGGAAGAATAGCTAGGAAATCATTATAAAATCTCTGTTGGTGTATTTGTTCATCATCTATTTACTGAGTGTAGGACATGCCAGGCACACATCTCAGGTCCACTGAACTACACAGAGCCCCCGTCCTCAAGTAGTTTACATTCCAGCAAGGTAAGACTGTTAACACTACCAATACACACACACTAGGTCAAGTGATTACATGTGCCCTGAGGAAAAATCAAGCCAGCTTCAGGCACAGTGAATGATGCTGTGTGGAGCAGTCAGCATTGAGACCTGAACAAGGTAGCCATGTGTCTGTCTCCGTGACAAGTGCTGGGACTTTGGCAGAAGCTGGGGACTAGGAGCCAGTGCTGAATCAAACCAGCTGAGATCCTGCTACTTGAGATAATATTTAAACATAGCCTCTAACAAACAGAGAACGAAAAGGACAAACCTGGGTCCTGGATGGGGAGAGGCTACCTGTGGGAAGAGACAGAATGTAGAGGCTAGGAGACTGAGAGATTTGAAGCCTTCCGTACCCCTAAGCAGATTTCAGAAGGGTAACATCTCTTTCCTGACCATGGCTGATTCACCTTCACCTGATGAAAATAAACCTAAGAGTTTTGCTCCCAGCAGTGAGTAGTGTATTTTTTTTTATATTTTATTTATTTATTTAATTGACAGAGAGAGAGAGATCACAAGTGGGCAGAGAGGCAGGCAAAGAGAGGGGGAAGAGGCTCCCTGCTGAGCAGAGAGCCTGATGCGGGGCTTGATCCCAGGACCCTGAGATCATGACCTGAACCGAAGGCAGAGGCTTAACCCACTGAGCCACCCAGGCACCCCGGTAGTGTATTTTTTCACCATGCATTAGGAATAAGCCCAATTACCCTAGAAAAACAAACAAACAAACAAACGGGAATGGGGATAATTCAGCAACCAAACGCAGTAGCGGTAAGAGTTGGTAAGTTCTTTCAAAAACATGCCCTTACAGCCCTTCTGAGATAAACGGGATTCTTAAGCAGAGATGCCCCTTTTAAAAATGATCTTCCTTCATATGTTCCTCATAAAATGGTAAAACTTCTCTGAAAAATAGTTCGGCAGTTTCAACTAAACGTGCATTTATCACATGACCTACCAATGGTACTCTTAGACATTTATTCCAGAGGAATAAAAACTTACACCAACATAAAAACCTGTACATAGGGCAGCTGGGTGGCTCAGTTGGTTGGGCATCTGCCTTCAGCTCAGATCGTGATCCGGGGTTCCGAGAGGAAGCCCCATGTCAGGCTCCCGGCTCTGCGGGGAGTCTGCTTCTCCCTCTCCCTCTATTCCTCCCCCTGGCTTGTGATCTCTCAGGCTCTCTCTCTTACTCTCTCTTTCTCAACTGAATAAACTAAAAAATCTAAAAAAAAAAAACCCTGTACATAATTGTTCATAGCAGCATTATTTGTAATCGTCAAGAAGTGGAAATAACCAAAATGTCCCTCAACAGATGAGTAGGAAAACAAATGGAGGCACATCCATACCATGGAATACTGATCAATAAAAAGACACAGCAGCTTAGATGGAGCGCAAGGGATTACGTGGAGTGAAAAGCCAGTCTCAAAAGGTCATATACTGTATGAATCCATCTATGTAACACTCCGTAAATGATGAAATTGTAGAAATGGAAAATAGGTTAGTGGTTACCAAGCATCAGGTGAGAGTGCTGGAGGAGAATGGGTAAACGTGACTATAAAGTCACAAGGGAGAGATTTGTGGTGATGGAATTGTTCTGTAGCTCGTCTGCAGTAGTGAGGCTACACATCTACACGAGTGGCCAAATGACAGAGAACTATGGGACACATCAGTACCAG
The DNA here is from genome assembly GCA_002007465.1 of Ailurus styani. NCBI lineage: Eukaryota > Metazoa > Chordata > Mammalia > Carnivora > Ailuridae > Ailurus > Ailurus styani. Next base: position 664,368 of record LNAC01000032.1, read on the forward strand.
TGTCAAATCCCCAGCATCAATATCGTATTGTAATCCTGTAAGATATAACCACTGGGGGAAACCAGATGAAAAATGCATGAGACCCACCTATTAGGTTTTCACAACTTTCTATGAATCTCAAACTTTTTCAAAAAAAAAAAAATTAAAGATTTTTGAAACCTTACTGCTGGAAAAAGCAAAAAAAAAAGTCTAAAGATAAATACCTAAGGAAAAAAAATATCTTCCATTTGTTTCTGATCAGAGTTGATTTTAACTGAACATATTTGTATTTCACGGAATGGTATAGAATTTTAAGTGTACTCTACGATAGCATGGATTTTTAATCCAAAAGAATGTCTAAAATAGCCCTCTACCGCTCCTGAGAAAGCTGGAGTCTCACCTTATAAATAGGCATTGATTCAGGACCACTTAGATCAGCTTGGCTTAAGTTCAGTAGCCCAAGCGATCATCTGATCCCTTTATCCTGCCAGGTCAAAAGAGATGAGCAGGTTTTGCAGCTGTGGTAAGTGAGGTTCAGACTAGTTCATGCCGGAACAATGCAGTTATCCAGAATGGGGCTGCCGGTCACTTCTTTTGAGTGTCTGTGTTAGTGGAACAATCCTTGGTGTTTACTTCCAGGAAGTTGTCCCACGGTCACATTTATGACCAATGATTTGGGGCTGTAAGATATTTGATTGGATTTAAAAGATATTTGATTGGACTAGTTCTCTACTCTTGGAAGTCTTATTTGTATCACTCAACTCACATGACATTGTTTCCTTCAAATCTTCCCTGATCTCTGTCCTCACCTCACCCTCATTAGAATATACAGTTTTTCTTCCATATGCCCTCAACATGTGACATACCTTCAACCTTTAGGTCACTCTGCCATGGTTTATAGAATTTACAAACATCTATACTTCCACTGAATTTTAAGTTTTGGATGACAAACAGCCTATTATCAAAGACTCTACCTTAGTATTTATCACAAAATAAGGAGTAAAAATGTCTTGGTTAAATTTCATTTACACGAATTACATAATAAACTTCTGCTGAAATTTCAGGTCCTACCAAGTGGGGGATTCTCAATAGGTAAAATTAGAAAAGAAAATAAACTTTGCATTTCTAAGCTGCAAGAGGGAAAACTGCATTTAATCAGATAGTTTAGTTTCAACTGGAAAACAAATACCTTCCATGTTCTGATGGAAACTTCCATGTTCTGGACAAAACTTCGGCTTGAATGCAGGTGTTCTAGACCAAGATCGGTACGTGGTAAGCATTTAGTGTAGTGCCCGGCACAGAGTTAGTGCTTAATAAATGTTACCTACTACCTATTTCATGAATTTTAAGATGAATTTCTTTCACATTTGACCTGAAGAATTTAGATACAATCTATAATTCACAGTATTTTGTAATCTGTTGGCCAGAGGCAATCTTAATGTCCTTGTTTAAAACTCTTGACACAATTTGGTAAGATTGAGAAAGCACCAACAGCAAAGTATCTTAGGTTCAGTGAAATATGGGCATGACATTTGTGCATGGTTATATCCTGTTGTAGTGCCTGTCATATGGTAGGTGTGAATGTGGGTTCAGTAATAACTAATGTGATACTCTTTGTTTATAATTTTAAAAAAATTTTTTAAGGATTTAATTTATTTATTTGACAGAGAGAGAGCACACAAGCAGAGGGAGCGGGAAAGGAGGAAGAGGCTCCCCGCCAAGCAGGGAGCCAGATGTGGGGCTTGATCCCAGAACCCTGGGATCATGACCTGAGCAAGGCAGATGCTTAACCAACTGAGTCACCCAGGCGCCCTATAACCTAAACTTTAAAGTGACTTACAAATTGGAAAGGTGCCTGTAAGACAAGAGCTCCCTTCATTTGGTAGTATCTATAAATGTGAGTGGAATGTCACCCTTGCTCTAGCTCATATTCAGACATTACCAGTTATTGCAGGAAAAGTGCAAATTAGAAAGGCATTTTGCAAAATGCCACAAAGGAATTGTGCAGTATGTTGCAAATACACGAATTAAAGGGACAAATACTTAAGTGCCAATGCAGACTGGTGCCTATTGCCCTTCCTTGTCAACAGAATTGATGGTGAGCTCTTCCTTGCTTTCCTGGGGGGAAATGCATTCTCTGTATTATTCATTACCAAAAGCAGGTTACTTCACCTTAAAAAGCGATGGGAATTTCATGGTTTCAGAAGTAAAATAAATATTACTCAAGTGAGATTTATCTAAAAGAATCACAATGGAAAGGAGGTATAACAGGTTTTTTTTTCCCCTAAACCTGGTAGGGAGGATTTCCCAGTTTCTTCGAAGCTTTTTAGAAAGCTACAAAGAGAGGGCACCCGGGTGGCTCAGTTGGTGAAGGATCTACCTTTGTCTCAGGTCATGATCCTGGAGTCCTGGGATGGAGTCCTGGGTGAGGCTCCCTGCTCCATGGGAAGCCTGTTTCTCCCTCTGCCCCTCCTCTCTGCTTGAGCTCTTTCACTATCTCCTGCTCACTCTCTCTCTCTCTCTCTAATAAATAAATAAATAAATAAATAAAAGCTTTATTTAAAAAGGGGAAAAAAAGAATGATACAAAGAAAATTTTGCAGAATGCAAGAGAATTGAAGAATGAATATACAAATATATACACAGAGGGAAAAATCTGCAATTCATCTCTTCTATTTTACTAATGGCACTAACCACCATATTATCACCCAGCCATGTGATCTTTCTCCTGCTACACATCTAACCAGCCCTAAATGCTGGACATTCTGTCTATGCAATAATCCCTGTCCTTCTCCTTATTTCCATACCTATTGCCAATTTAAATTCAGGATCTTATTATCTGAGCCTGGTCATAAATGCCTTCTAGACCATTTGATCTATTCCAGCCTGTTTGCTCTGAGGCATTCTATGCTGATGGCAACAGATGATCAGTTTCACACTCAAAAATCTTCAGAAACTCCTTCTTGTCACTTTGATGGTTAACAGACATCTCAAATTCAGTATGTCCAAAACTGTGGCCCTCATCTTCCCCTCCAGACTCTCACTTCCCATCCACTTCTGTTGATGGTAGACATTTCAGAATCAGTATGTCCAGCTGGCAACTCCTAATTTATGCTAAAAACTCAATCTTCCTATAGTCTTCCCTGTCATGCCAGTCAGTCAAGGAAAAACCCTTGAGATCTTTGACACCTCTCTTATTCCCACACATAACATCCAATGCATCAGGAAAAAAAATCTGTCCGCTCTACAATAATAATACGTTATAAATATCCTGATAATAAATATCCAGATAAATAAATAGCCAGAATCCAGCGACTTTGCAATGCCTGCATTGACAGCTGGGCTGAGGCACTATCAGCTTCTGCCTGCGTTGCTGCCATAGCTCCCTGTTAAGTTTCCCATCAGTTTCTCTTGGCACTCTACAGTCTGCTATTCTCATCACAGGACAGAATGATCCTTTAAAAACACAAATCAGGGGCACCTGGGTGGCTCAGTGGGTTAAGTGTCTGCCTTCAGCTCGAGTCCTGATCACAAGGTCCTGGAAACAAGCCCTCATCAGGCTCCCTACTCAGAGGGGAGCCTGCTTCTCCCTCTCTCTCTGCCCCTCCTGCTCATGCTTACTCTCTCTCTCTCTCTTGCTCACTCTCTCTCAAATAAATAAATGTTCAAAATTTTTTGTCACCTTCTCAGTGAATACCCTCTATAAAATCAAATCTTCCCTATCACCCAGGACTCTTGAACTTCCTTATCATGCCCAACCTTTTTCTTTTCATGGTGACACTCACCAACTTCTAGCATTCTAATTTTTTTTTTAAATCAGAGAGAGCACAAGAAAGGGGGAGCGGCAGGTAGAGGGAGAAGCAAACTCCCCACTGAACAAAGAGCCCGCTGTGGGACTCGATCCCAGGTCCCTGGGACCATGACCTGAGCCGAAGGCAGCCGCTTAACCGACTGAGCCACCCAGGCGTCCCAATGTCTAACATTTTATACAGTTTTCTTATTTCTTATTTCTTATTTTTATTGACTTTCTGGCTCTGCTGTGATGGAAGTTCTGCAGGTATAGGAACCTAGATACACACTAAGCACCTATTCCTTTGCTGGACATATTGTGAACTGAATTAATTAAATGCCAACCAATTCAGAATGGACTTTCTGGACATGGTGAGACAAATCCCATAGCACAAGTTCTACCCTGTTTTCCCACTTTTCTCTTCTACTTCACTACTTCAATTCTCTTCACTTCGGTCAATGACTAGAATACCCACATTTAGATAGTTTTAGATAGATAGTTTTCATAGAAGTAAAATACTTGGAGAAAGACGCGGTATCCCATAAAAAGCAATTTTAAGTCTGGGTCACTTGTCAACTGTCTCTCCCAATCATTTCCAAGGTGGCTGCTTGCACAGTTCCTAAGAGGAGATGGAACAGCACCATCTGCTGTCAGCCTGTTGATCTTGATGAAACGACTAATTTGGGCCTTTCAGAAAGCGATTTGTTCTCAAAGATATTTTAATAGTCATCTTTTTGAACTTTGTTTCATTCTATCTCCCTTGTTGTCACACAAAATTTTTTATCTGGCCATCTAAACTTTTTTCTCTTTTTCTTTTATGAAAAGATAAGTTTGGGGCACCTGGCTGGCTCAGTTGGTAGAGCAGGCAACTCTTGATCTCAGGGTTGTGAGTTCATGCCCCATATTGGGTGTAGAGATTACTTAAAAACAAAATCTTAAAAATAATAATAATAATAAGTTTAGGGGCTCCTGGGTGGCTCAGTTTGTCAAGCATCTGCCTTCAGCTGAGGTCGTGATCCCAGGGTCCTAGGATCAGTCCCATATCAGGCTTCCTGCCCAGCAGGGAGTCTGCTTGTCCCTCTGCCCCTCCCTCTACCTGTGCTCTCTCTCTCTTTCTCTCCCTCAAATAAATAAATAAAAATCTTTAAAAGAAACAAATCAATCAATCAAAATAAATCTTTAAAAAAAAGAAAATTTCAGATCTCATCTCTGGAAAATCAAGGAAAGTGTCAAGGTGGTAATTCTAATTTTTCTGGTGTTTTAGTCATTCTGCAACATGATTATAAGTCGTGAATAAAGAATATTTCCTCTCAGTGAAAATACTCTTTTCATGCCCTGATTTTTAGAAATGCAGGTGTCCCTCTTTTTCCTCCATAAGTGACTATTACATTTATTGCTCACAAAAGAGTCTATGAAATAAAGGCAACATTGGGCTAATTCTAAATATCATTAGTTCGTCTAAGAAGCATTTATTGGTGCCCACTGTATGCCAGATTTTGTTACAGGCAATGGTGATTCAACAGAGTTAAAACTGACAAATTTCCTGTCTTCAAGGAATTTACATTGGGGAATTTCATTTGTTGTTTAGCTAGTTTGGGAAGACTGACAATACTTGCTCTCCCAGAAGCTAATATTTAACTGAGAGGAAACAAACAAGAAGCAAAACAAATAAAATAGATAATATATTGGATGGTGTTATGGACTGAATTGTGTCCCCCATCTAAATTCATATGTTGAAAACCTTACCCTCAGTACATCAGAATGTGACGTGACCATATTTGTAAATAGAATCATTGCAGATGTCATTAGTTAAGACGAGGTCATAGTAGGGTAGGGTGGTCCCCAATCCAATACAATTGATATCCTTTTAAAAAGGGGAAATTTGGACACAGTGGCACACAAAGAGAATCCAGTGTGAGCATGGCAGAGATCAGAGTCATGTGCCTACAAGACAAGAAATGCCCAAGATTACCAACAAACTTCCAGAAGCCAGGAGAGAGCTGTGGAACCGATTCTCTCTGAAAGCCCTCAGGAAAAACCACCTCTGCTGGCAACTGGATCACACACTTGTAGTCTCCTGATCTGTAAAGGAATACATTTCTGTTCTAAGTCCCTCAGTTTTTGGTACTGTTTCTAGTGCCTTCTTCCCTAGAAAACTGAAATTGAGGAGAAGTATTGCGGCTAATACACAAGTTTAAACTTCAGGAGGTCAACAAATATGTATTTGTGTCCAACTATGGGCACAAAATTACGTAGTCCATACCATTGGATCTCTCTGAGTCACAGTTTCCTTGTCCCTAAAGGGTTGGGTTAAATAATCTCTAGTTCGAATTCCAGATTGCATTAGAATTAGATATATCTCCTCGATTTGTATTTTCTGGGGAAAAAAGTACTAGAAGCAGGTCGTTACTTCTTTCAGGTCTGAGATCAATTTCTCCATAAATTTTCCCCTTTGTTGATTACTGTCCAGCTTCAGGAAGTTACAGAAGTTGCCAAAATAGTGCCGGAGGATCAATAACCAATGTACAAAATTTCAAAATAACTTGACAAATTAATAATAATAGTTGCCATCTATCACTACATGTCCTATTAGGCTCTGTGCTAAGAGTTCTACTAAAATTTTCTCATTTAATCTTCTCAACAAATCTATGATGTGTTATTATTATCCTCACTATTCACAGGAGGAAACTGAAGCATTAAGAAAGTGATTAACTTTCCCAAGTGTTCACAATTAGTCAATGGCAAAGTCAGAACACATTAATCCAAGATTAATTGGCACCAAATTCCATGGTCTAGAGTATTACGTAAATATAAATGAAAGAGAATATTGGCTGGTTGCCACTTGTATATGTCATCTGACTAAAGCCTTTTTCTTTGTAACCATCTTTTTGCTACTTACTAGTAGGAAACTCAGCTTGAGCGCATCGTGTTCTCGACAAAATTATTTTCTTCTGCTACATAATGGTTTTCCTTCTGTGTCAGTGTACAATGCAGGGTATACAGTGTACATTATAGTAGGTAGTGAAATTCCCCATTCATAAAACATGAGCACCTAATTAGAAATCTTTATTCAATTTGAGTATTTGCAGAAATTAAAGATGTTTTACCAGGGTGCCTGGGTGGTGCAGTTGGTTGAGCAACCAGCTCTTGGTTTTGGCTGGCATAGTGGTCACGGGGCTGTGGGTTCCAGCCCCACGTGGGGCTCCATGCTCAGCACAGAGTCTTCTTAGGATTCTCTCTCCCTCTCCTTCTGCCCCTCCCACTTGTTCTCTCTCTCTCTCTCTCTCTCTCTCTCTCTCTCTCATAAATAAATAAATCTTTTAAAAAATGCATTACCTTATGTCCATATTCTTGCAGCTTTTACTCCTTTTTGCGAAAGAAAGGGATTTTTTTTTTTTAGGAAAATCAAAGTTTCCGTCTTTTATAAAATCATTGATACCTCCTGGATTCATTACTGTGAAACACAAAGCTAAAACCACGAATCTCTCTCATTTTTTCATGAACACTTCACTCTATTCTTCATCTTTCCCCAATTTCTTTTATGTCTCTTTGTTCTGCACATACTTCTTTCCTGGAAGGAATGACCCTCTCCTTAAGTCCGTTCTCATCTGCTCATCCTTCAAGACCTGGTTCCAAAGTCTCTTCTGGAAAGCCCCTTCCACCTGCCCACCAAAAAGGCACCTACTTGCTCCCCTCTGTTTCCCACCACATTTGGTTCAGGTCCCTCTTATGGCCTTTCCCTCATTAGATTTGACGGATCCGCTCATACGGTTATTTCTTGCACTAGGCTGACAGCAGCACAACAGCATGAGATGTCTTTTGCTCTTCTGAGTCCTTAATTCTTCAGCTGGTTCTTGGTACATAGTAGGCAGATAAATATTCACTTACTGAATAAATGAATGAATGTAAAACCCAATGAAAGAAAATGACAGGTTACTGTACTATTCTCTGGATAAAGTAAACCAATAACAATATTGAAAATAATGAATTTGGGGGTATTATTATTATTTTTAAATATTGAGCTCAAAATTAATTTAATACATAAGCAAGGACTTGCCAAAACAATTCTTCAAAGTCTTTTTTGTCTTGACCAGGCTAGACATTTCTACTACATATTTTGGATTAATTTTATAAGACACGTTTGTACATGTAGTAGATTTAAGGGGTTTGATGGTTCTGAATTTTTTTTCATAATATTCAGTTGTTCTATCACATTGAATTCAAATGGAAATTTCAGTGAGTTAATAAACCATTACCTCTTTATAGTTGTAAATCGTAAACCTTTCTAACCTTGCAAAAATGCCAGGTGTTGAATGATTTCCACCAAAACTAAAACGGTAACCGTTGAAGCTAGTTACCAGTTGTTTCCTACAAACAGGCATGTTTAACTTAGTGAACATACCACATGAACATAAGAATATATTCTTTCTCCTGCTCAAATGAATGATTATTCATATAATTTCTTGCATATTTTCAAAATGCAAGTTATTTTTCCAAGAATGGAATCTTTGAAATTAAACAAAAAGGTCTTCAGAATTGTGAGGGTACTAATATGTTCATCAGAACAATAACACTCTTGCAGTGATTAGCTATTATGTAGCTCCTTGTCTCTGATAATAAAATATAATTTTAAAAGGAATCTTTTTTTACTCCACTGTTTTGTTCTAAAATTTTTTACACCACCTGCCTGTCTCTAGAACAGTGTGCCCATAAGCTTTGCATTAGAAGAAAAGACAAAATACAACATGCCAATATTCCTGACACTTGATAACTTGAAAAACTGAAAAAGACACTTGTTCTTTCATAAGCGCATTTGTCTCATATGTCTCTGAACTCATTTGCAAGATCATGAAACTTCTACATCTATTGTGATTACTTATATACTTAGTTTATTTCCACCATATCTTTCCTGATTTCTACTCACTCTGCTTTTCCCCTTGCTTTTTTTTTTTTTAAATCTTTTTCTTGCCTTGTAGTAGACAAATATCCTGCTATTTCTTCATCTTTCCTTCTGGAATATTCTATAGCCATGTTGTCCAATACAAATATAATGTGAGCCACACATGTAAATATAAAGTCGAAGTAAAAATAAAGGGCTAAAATTAATTAGTATACATGTATATAATATTTAACACAATATATCTCAAATGTTATCAATTCAACATATAATCAAAAACTATCTTACATTATTTTTGTATTAAGACTTGAAATCTGGTGTGTATTTTATACTTACAAAACCTCTCAATCTGAATTAGCCACATTTCAAAACTTAATAGCTACATGTGGCTAATAGCCACCATACTCAACAGCATAAGCCTAAAATACATTCTTCTTTGTCAGCCTTAGGAAAACTTTATTCAAAAAATGACACATTGAAAATGGAACTTAAAAAAATAAAAAGGAACTCTAATGGACTGTCGAACCTAGAAATAAACCCATGCACATATAGCTAACTTACAACAAAGGAGCCAAGAATATAGAATAGGGAAAGGAGAGTTTTTTTCAAAAAATGGTGCTGGGGAAACTGGACAACCACATGCAAAAGAATGTAATTGGTCTTATGTATGGTTTTACACCATACACAAAAATTAATTCAAAATAGATTTAAAGATTTGAATGTAAGACATGAAATCATAAAGCTCCTGGAAGAAAACATAGGCAGTAAGCTTATTAACATTGATTGATGCTTTTTTTTAATCTGATGCCAAAAGCAAAGGTAATATAAGCAAAAATAAACAAGTGGGACCACATTAAACTAAAGTCTCTACACAGCAAAGGAAATCATCAACAAATGCAAAGGTAACCTAGTGAATGGGGGAAAATATTTGTAAATCATGTATCTGATTAGAGGTTAATATCCAAAATATATAAAGAACTCACACAACTGAGTAGCCAAAAAAAAAAAATCTGATTTAAAAAGAGGTAGATTTGAATAGACATTTTTCCAAAGAAGATACACAGATAGCCAAAAGGCACCTGAAAAGATACTCAATGTCACTGATCATCAGGAAAATGTAAATCAAAACCATAATAAGATATGACCTGGGCGCCTGGGTGGCTCAGTGGGTTAAAGCCGCTGCCTTCGGCTCAGGTCATGATCCCAGGGTCCTGGGATCGAGGCCCACATCGGGCTCTCTGCTCGGCAGAGAGCCTGCTTCCTCCTCTCTCCTCTCTCTCTGCCTGCCTCTGCCTACTTGTAATCCCTCTCCCTGTGTCAAATAAATAAATAAAATCTTTAAAAAAAAAAAAAAAGATATGACCTTACACCTGTTAGAATGGCTATCATTAAAAAGATAAGAAATAAAAAGTGTTGCAAGAATGTGGAGAAAAAGGAACACTTGTACCTATTGGCAGGAATATGAATTGGTGCAACCACTATGAAAAATAGAGTGAAGATTCCTCAAAAAATTAATAATAAAACTACCATATGATCCAGCAATTCCACATAAGGATATTTATCCCAAAGAAAATGACCAACACTAACTCAAAAAGATACATGCACCTGAATGTTCATTATAGCATCATTTACAATAGCCAAAATATGGAAACAACCTAAGTGCCTGTTGATGGATAAAGAAAATATTGTGTATATGTATTTATAATGGAATATTAATTAGCCATTTAAAAATTAAGTTTTGCCACTTGTGACAGCATGGGTGGATGTTGAGGGCATTATGCTAAGTGAAATAAGTCAGACAAAGACAAATACTGTATAAGCTCACTTATAGTACAAACTCAAAACAAAACAAAACTAAAAAGAACAACAAAATTCATAGATACAGAGAGCAGAGAGATGGGCTGCCAAGGCCAGGGAGTAGGGTTAGGGGGTGAGGTTGGGCAAAATGGATGAAGAAAGTCAAAAGGTACAAGCTATCAGCTATAAAATAAATAAGTATAAGTCTTGGGGATATGATATATAGCATGACAACTATAGTTGCTAATACTGTAGTGCATCTTTGAAACTTGCTGAGACAATAGATCTTTAAAGTTTTCATCATAGGAAAAAAAATTTTGTAACTCTGTGGTGGTAGATGGTAACTTGACTTACTGTGGTGATCTTTTCACAATATATACAAAAACCAAATTATTATGTTGTACACCTACATCTAACATAATGTTACATGTCAATTAGACCTCAAGTTTAAAAAGCTCCTAAAAAAGTAAAATTTAGGAAAACTAACATTAAAAAATGTAAAATCCGAATAGCTCTGTACCCATATAAGAAAGTAAATATGTAATTTAAAGCCTTTCTCAAAAGAAAAAGAAGTAAATCGGGCGCCTGGGTGGCTCAGTGGGTTAAAGCCCCTGCCTTCGGCTCAGGTCATGATCCCAGGGTCCTGGGATCGAGGCCCACATCGGGCTCTCTGCTCAGAGGGGAGCCTGCTTCCTCCTCTCTCCTCTCTCTGTGCCTGCCTCTCTGCCTACTTGTAATCTCTCTCTGTGTCAAATGAATAAATAAAATCTTTAAAAAAAAGAAAAGAAAGAAAAAGAAGTAAATCAATAATAAAGATGTGGTTTTGTGGGCCATAGGGTCTTATCACAACTACCAAACTCTGCCTTTGGAGCTTAAAAGTAGCCATAGATAATATGCAAGCAAATCAGTGTGTTTTTGTTCTAATAAAACAATATTTACATAACCAGAAGTGAGTTGGATTTAGCCCCAGGGCTGTAGTGTACTAGCCTTTGCTCTGGTTGAAATGGCAGGTAAAATTAGATAATTATAATATATTACAGTGTATTTAGAAATATAATTAAAGTTTTCACAGGTTTACAGAGAAAGGTGGTTACTTGGCCTGACCTGAGATATTAGAGATGATTGTCTGGAGGAGAAGGAATATAAACAGAACTTTTTTTTTTTTCAGAGCAAGAACTTAGGCAAAAGAGCAATTCCAGGGAGAGAGAAGAGCATCAGCAAAGACAGAGACATGTGACAAAGCATGGTGAGTGTGGGGAACAGATAATCAGAGTAAAGGAAATGGGAGTGGTGGTGGTGGCCAGTGAGAGTGACAGCAGCTAGTGTTTAGTGAGTGCCTACTTCATCCCAGAAAAAAAAAAAAACAATAAAATACAATAATGCACTATCAACAAACATTACAGCTTGCCTAAGATTGTGTCACTCTATTCAGAAGTTATTCCAGAGGCGAGATCAAGGCCTTCCTAATGTGACATTATTGCACAATAAGTCAACAAAATTCAGTTAGGTACTTCTAACAGCAGGTGCTCTAAGCCTCTACGGGGAGTAGGAAATGCATTCACCAGAAAAGAAGATCTAAAATTTTCCCTGTTTTTGAGATTAACAATCCAATAAATTCACATGGGTAAATTCAATATGGATAAAGCATGGCACTGGCATAAATTGAAGAGAAAACGTGACCTCATTTAATAATTTTGACATCGTCAGTTCACCCCCTGAACATGATAAATCCCCCCAGTGACAGGATCCTTCTTTACTCCATGAACAGAGTGAATAAAGGACACAGACTAACTTATGCTCCAAATGGCCTCTACCCATTGCCAAAGGCATTCCATGCCCATGCCTTGATCACAAGTAAGCATCTCTGAAACACTCAACCCACAACTGGGGATGTTACAATTCTGCTGCCAAAGTTCTAATTGGACTAATTCCAATGTAAATGTTGGACCTGTCCTATCCCCTCATTTTGGGTAGCTGCACAAAGAGAGAAAATAAACTATTGAAATAATTCAGTTCAGTGTTGACAGAACCTATTTCAAACTGTCAGCACAATTGTTCACAATGTTTCCCATATAAATCAGTCTAAATGAGCCCGTTTCAAGTGACCAAAATTGTGCCTCAACTGCCAGAAATTTGACTAGAAACACATAGAAGATTTTTTTCTCCTCCCTTTTGGAAGCTGTACTTCCAGGGGAGAAAAATTAGACAATTTCCTATTGTGTAAGATAGATATGGTTTAAATATAAATAACTTAAAATTTTAAGTAGTTCTCTCACAATCCATTTGATATTTTTCTGTTCTTTTTTCTTTGATTATTTTCTTTAGTGAGCTCTTTTATTAGAAAGAGATAAGATGGTTATAAATAGCACACAGTTTGCATCAAGAATAAGACTTAAGCTGTATAATTTAGAGTGATTCACAGAAGAAATGAACACTTTCATAAATGTATTGCTCAGTAATTAAATTACTCAGTTGACTTCAGTAATTAGGTTAAAGAAGAGCATGCAGTCAAAACCAATTGATAAAGGAACTATCCATTGTTTTACAAATGCTCAACACATGTCCTCCTGTCATATAGTACACATGAATCCTATAGTTAATTCATCCCATACTTTATAGCATATCATGGAGAATGTTTGGAGTGGCAGTCTCCATGCAATCCTTTCATTTCCTCTACAATTTGTACATATTACCCAAAAAGATTATTGAAATGTATTTGGTTATTTCTGTGGTTGACTGTTTTAGATGCATTTTATGTATATTTGCCTATAGCCATAATAGTCTATTACATGTTTCTTGTTTACAGATACCAAATCCTTTTGAACCACATTCTCTATGCTTTATTATGGAAAGGATAGTGTAAACCTAATTCTTGAAACCAAAGCAGCTTTCAAAGTTGACCACCAATCACAACATAAGAGACAAAGTTGATGAGCCAAAAACAGCAAACTAAACATATATTTTTTAAAGATTTTTTATTTATTTGACAGAGAGAGAGAGAGAGAGATTACAAGTAGGCAGAGAGGCAGGCAGAGAGAGGGGGGAAGCAGGCTCCCTGCTGAGCAGAGAGCCTAATGAGGGGCTCGATCCCAGGACCCTGAGATCATGACCTGAGCTGAAGGCAGAGTCTTTAACCCACTGAGCCACCCAGGCGCCCCAGCAACCTAAACATATTGAGGCTATGGAAATAACTCTCAGAATAATTCAAAATAGAAACTACTAGATGAGATTGCCTTAGTAGAGCAGAATTGGATGTGAAAAAAATGGGACCCAGAGTGAGCGATTTCATAAAAATTGCTTAGAAAGCATTCAGTAAATGGGTAGAAGACCCATTATTATTATTGTATTATGACTATAAGCTCTTCTATACTACTTGATTTTTTAAATATATATTAATTACATTGGTTTAATTTTTTCTTCTTTTAAGTGAAACAAAAAAACAAAGGTATCGTTTTACTTGGAAATATTAGGATTAAGATGTATAAGGAACTTTTCAAATTATTATTCTAGTTACCCCATTTCCCAAATGAGAAAACTAAGGCATGGACCACCTCAACGTATTGTTCCTCTGAATCCTACATCAACATCTAGATCTCCATCAGTAGGGGATACAAAATTGTGCCTCCTGGTTTCCTGTGTGGGGAATATAATCTATTGATGGCCCCAAATCCACCACAGAGTTTGAGTTGTGGCCACAATTCTTACATGACAGACAACCACTAAGGTGGCAGAGATATGAAGGCAGACCCACTCCTGCAAGTTGCAAGACTCCTAAGACTTTGACTGGAGGATTTCCCATGGCCGTGTCAAAACTTTCATAAAACAGCCCTGCATCTACATTTCCTACCCGATCTTTTTTCCTTCTATATTTCCTTCCCAGAGGTCATGCCTGAAACAAAGTTCCTCCAGACTCCTCCAACGTCCTTCCCATTTTCCCTCAAAGGCATTTTTCCCAACAAATACTGTGCACACTCAATTTCATCCTGATGTCTGCTTCTCAGAGGAACCAAGCTAACACAACATCCATTCTTAACTTCTTTCTAGGCTCAAGGATATGTCCCTCCCTCCTCCTGTCAAGGATAGTTCATTCAACAGTACTATTGACCTCAATCCATTCTGTCTTTCCAGGACCTTGTTGCCCCTCTAATTCTTACTTAAAATATTTTCATTTTCTTCTTGGTATTTATAGGCTCTCTCAACTAAACAACAACTACTAAAACATCTGCCCTGAGAACTGGATTCCTTTTAGTCTGGAATTAGTTGCGAAAGCAGACCACTCTAAGAATTCCAGAAATAAAGAGTTTCATATAAGAATTGAAATATACCTGAAGGATGGAAGAGCTGGGAGAGCAAAGGGCAGGGTCAGAAAAAATGAAAGAGATACTGATGGCCCCAAGCTGAAGCACTAAGGCAACAAGTTATCTATCTACTGCCTATGGAGAAACTTGGAATTTTCAAATTTCTCTGAAGAAGTTTCCATCAACTAATTAACTCCAAGGCAGTGAAGCAGGGGGTTCTCAAATGCCTAAGTAGATCTCTTTCAAGTTGGGCATTAGCAAAATCTAACTCAGAATCATATGTGGAAGGGGATTAGGGAGCATGGAGTTCCCTGCAATATAACACAGAGGAGACTTTGAACAGGGGTTCCAGTGATGGTCCCTTCTGTCTCCCAGCCCCAACTCATGGGATAGAGGCTCTACCTTAGAGGCAGTGCACCGAGAATCGTGGAGTCCCAGTTGCTCTTGTTCCGGCTCCTTCATAAAGAGAGTTTCCTTGCCCAAGCTGAGAAGACCAGAGACTACAGCTGCACCTCCCCTGCCAAGGGCCCAGTTGCTACAGCAGATGTGTCCCTCAGAAAGAAGCACATCACTCTTCCTCCTGACAGCTCCAAAGATTTGGCTCAGAGATTTTGCAAAAGGGGAAAGGCAGGCCACAAATCAGAGAGCTTTGAATCTCTTTCTAAAGGAACAGATTTCACTTGCAACAGAGTAGAGGGAAGTTCAAGCCTAAGGGTGTTCTCAAAAATGATAGATCTTGAGTTGAAAAACATTTATTAGGAGACTGGCAAATGCATTAAAGGTAAACACTGAACAATCAACCAGTTAGTTTAGCAGAGAGTTTGAAGGAAAGAAACAGCTGGGAAGAGCTCTCTTGGGCTCAGAACAAGTCTCAAACACTGACCTCAAAACAATTCCTTCAAAGGAGCCCAAGCTGAATTAGATCCATCTGTGGAACAATTTGAGCCCTAGAGCAATGTTGAAAACAATGTAGCCATCACATAGCAATTAGTGAAGCCTAACAGCTGAGTGTGGTCTGAGACAGTGAAACAGAACCATTGATTATGTAAAGCCAATATTACCCTGATACCAAAACCAGATATCGACATCAACATAAAAATAAAAATGGACAAACCAGTATCTCTTATGAATGCAGATGAAAAATCTTCAACAAAATATTAGCAAATCAAATCCAAAATTGTTTAAAAATAATTATACATCATGACAAAGTAGAATTTATTCCGGGTATACAAGTCTGGTTCAACATTTGAAAATCAGTTAATGTAATCCATCATATCAACAAGTTAAAGAAGAAAAAAATCCATATGATCATATCAATAGATGGGGGGAAAGCATTTGACAAAATCCAGCACCTATTCATGACAAAATCTCTTATAACACTAGATCTAGAGGGGAAATTCAAGTAGATTTTTTTAAAGATCTACAAAAACCTACAGCTAACATACTTAATGGTGAAAAACTGGGTGCTTTCATCTGAAGATCCGGAACAAATCAAAGCTATCTGCTGGGGCACCTGGGTGGCTCAGTGGGTTAAAGCCTCTGCCTTCGGCTCAGGTCATGATCTCAGGGTCCTGGGCATTGGGCGAGCCCCTGCATCGGACTCTCTGCTCAGCAGGCAGCCTGCTTCCTCCTCTCTCTCTGCCTGCCTCTCTGCCTACTTGTGATCTCTCTCTCTCTCTCTCTCTCTGTGTCAAATAAATAAATAAAATTTTTTTTAAAAAAAAGCTATCTGCTATCATTACTTCTATTCAACATTGTACTAGAGGTTCTAGCCAGGGTAATCAGGCAAGAAAATAAAAAGAGTCCAGATTGGAATAGAAGAAATAAAATTATCTCCATTTACATTGTATTTATGACATGGTCATATATATAATATCCTAAGGAATCTGCTTTAAAAGCTATTAGAATTAATAAACATGTTTGGCAATATTGTAGGATACAAGATTAATATATAAAAATCAATAGTATTCTATACACTTGCAATGAACAATCAGAAACAAAATTAAGAAAACAATTCCATTTACAAAGCATTTAAAGTAATATTTGGGATTAAATTTCACAAAGTTGTAAAACTTATGCTATAAAATTATAAAACACTGTTGAAAGAAATTAAACATCTAAAACAGATTCTCATGTTTATAGGTCAGAAAACTTGATATTATTAACATAGCAATACTCCCCCAAATTGATCCACAGATGCAATGCAATCCTAATAAATCTCAGCTGACTTCTTTGCAGAAATTGACAGGATGATCCTAAAATTCATATGGAAACTCCAAGGACCCCAAATAACCAATACAATCTTGAAAGAGGAAGAAGAAAGTTGAAGGACCCACGCTCCCCAGTTTCAAAACTACTTTGTAATTCCAGTTACAAAGCAACAGTACTGGCATAAAGACAGACATGCAGATTGATAAAATACAATAGAAAGCCTGCAAATCAATAAACGTTTACATATACTGTCGCCAAGAAAGAATAGTCATTCAATGAATAAAGAGTATTCTTTTCAAAGATATCTCTTTCTCTCTCCCTCTCCCTCTCCACTTTCCCTTCCCCTTTTCCTTACCTCCCCTTCTCCCAAACCCTTTAAGTCTTTCCTTTCCTTGCCCACAGTCACGTCTCTTCCCAGACTCTGGTTAGAGTGGTCAAGGTTTAAGACCAAATAGAAAACTTGTGACCTTAAGAACTCTGGAAGCCCTGGGTCACTTCAGAACTTCTCTTCCTCTCTCTGCTTTTAGCTCAGTGCCCTTCATGGGCGGGACTGTGTTTTCCCGGAACTCCAAAAATGAAAGAAAAAAACACAAAACTTTACTTCTCGTGCCAAATTCAGAACAAATGTGAAGCAAATGCTACTTTCCTTACTACTACCTTTATCAGGACCTCAAGGAAATTGTGTAAAAAATATAATTTATCACACATCTATAGCAATGAGAAAGAAGTGTTATGTCTGTTATTTCCTTATTTAAGGACAAATTTATTTATTTCCTTATTTAAGGACAAAATGTGTAATGAAGGGTGTGAGTTATCCATTCCAAGCTTCTTTGTTTGTTTGTTTGTTTGTTTGTTGTTTTTGTTTGCTATTCCAAGCTCCTAAGAGAATTCAGGAGATTGGATTCTCTGGCAAGTGTCTAGCCATCCTACTTCTATTAAAATCTTTTTGTCGGGGCGCCTGGATGGCTCAGTTGGTTGAGTGTCTGTCTTCTGCTCAGGCCATAATCTCAGGATCCTGGGATCGGGCCCCACATCAGGCTCCCTGCTTGGCGGGAAGCCTGCTTCTCCCTCTCCCATTCCCCCTGCTTGTGTTCCCTCTCTCGCTGTGTCTCTCTCACTGTCTCTATCTGTCAAATAAATAAATAAAATCTTTTTTTTTTAAAGATTGCAATCTAAGATATAATATTACAAGGTAGCAGGAACCTAAGTAAATGTTTAAGAAAAGAGGCAGTCATCCAAGGAGCATGCATCTACAAACAAAGCTGTGCCAAAATTTCCTAATACCTAGGATTCTTTCTAAATGCAAACTGTGCATTTGTGGAAGTTGGGAAAAACTGGAGGAACAACTTTGATCATAAGACCTGACTTGTTCACATATTTGCCAAATGACCTGGAACAAAATAACCTCTTTAGCACCTCAGATTCCTCTTCTGATTTTTTTAAATCTACCTTTGTTATCTCCAAGGGCTATTATGAAAATCAAAGGCAATCTAATATATTAACTACATACATATACACAAACACACAGATTAAAATAAAAGTAAAATGATTATTATTTCCCAAAGACTAACTTAATTAAACCCTGAAAAAAATCAGACTCATCTGTTCCATAGCATGTGGTGATTAAAGTGGTAAAAAAAAAAAGAACATGGTAATATACCAGTGTGTCCCTCTCTCTGTATTAACTTACGTTTCTTTTCTTCAAAACTCAGCTCAAGGGCGCCTGGGTGGCTCAGTGGGTTAAAGCCTCTGCCTTCGGCTCTGGTCATGATCTCGGGGTCCTGGGATCGAGGCCCGCATCGGGCTCTCTGCTCAGCGGGGAGCCTGCTTCCCCCTCTCTCTGTCTGCCTGCCTCTCTGCCTCCTTGTGATCTCTCTCCCGCTGTGAAATAAATAAATAAAATCTTTAAAAAAAAAACCTCAGCTCAAAACTTCTACGAGGGTGACTGTCTTCTTAAGAGGCTATATGGAAACAGTCAAAGGTGAAGCATCATTATTCCTGCAATTATTCTCAAAATGGCAAGATGTTAAAGTTGTGAATCTAAGAGAAAGATGTTCATTGAACTAGTCACTTAACTTCTCTCTAAGTTCAAAATAATAAGTTGTTGTGGGAGGGGAAGCAGAACACATTCTCTCCCTCACTTCAGTCTCTCACACAAGCTGTTCTTTCTCTTAGAGCAGCCCTTCCCTTCACCCTGAGTATCTAACCTGTGACTTTATTCACTGTTGAATAACACAAAGTATCACCAGTGACTTTTTGAGCTTCAACTTTCTTGCTCGTGAGGAACAATGACACCTCATAGAATTGTGCAGATGAAAAGAGATGATAATTGTGAATATTCTGCAAACCACGAGGTTCTATTCTTATTATTATGAATTTCTATATTATAAGTGTCGAAAATCATAGTAGCCACATGGTTTGGACTTAGAAACAATTATGGATGGGTCTTTGAATTTTAAACTATTAGAAAAAACTTTTCTACAACAATCTGTTAAATTATACCATGCTCTGTTCCCCTCAGCAGGTGTGTACCACTTACATGATATGAATTTGTGGCTTATGTACCAACATCCCTAGTTGTTACCTGGTGGGAGGAAATCAAATATTGGCCATGTTAGGGGCCATTACACCTCCCTTAACATTGTACAAACCCCCTAATATTTATGCAGTTTGGGAAAACTGAGGAAGATCTTCTGATGTTTAGTCTGTTATGGTCACTGCTGAGATGCTCATTGTCCAAGTCTACACAGTCCAGGTGAAGATTAGTAACTTGGTTGGCATTGTATACACCTTCTGTGGCAAGTTTTACCACTGGGACTTTTGCTACCCAACATGTTGCTGCTAGACAACAGTGAGTGCCAGGTCCACAGGCATCCACACATGGAACCCCATCAGGCCGGTACTCTAGTCACCATAGAACCCACCTCCACTTCGTCCTTCTAGTCTCGTTAAATCCAACCACCTTCCAAAGGTAAGCCCAAAGCCTTCTCTTACTATGGCCAAGCAAACACTTCCTTTCCCCACTCAGTACATGGGGGACAGGATGTACCCAGAACAGAAAGACCAGCTGGACCTCCACAGAGGCAACAGAGGAGCTAATTTGATTCTTGCATCCATTCCTCCACACCAGCAACAGAGACACTAAGTAACTAATCAGTAACTCACCCATGACTGTGCAGAAAATTACAGTGACTCTGACTTGGTCATCACGATAACCTTCTCTCCAGTTTATTAAGTCCATGGTATGACTTAAAAGAGGTTACTCATCTTGGAGTCTGTAGATGTAGTTTCGGATATCCATGGCCTCAGCTTTAAGAAATAGTGATTTCAGGTAAGCAAGTAAGGATCTAAGCAAGCAGATGGCATCAGGATTTTGATAGGGTTTCGTCCCCCTCCAGAATCTCTTTTTCAGAAGTGTAAGAACCAGGACGCCTGGGGGGCTCAGTTGGTTAGGCGACTGCCTTCAGCTCAGATCATGATCCCAGGGTCCTGGGATGGAGTCCTGTATCAGGCTCCTTGCTCAACAGGGAGCCTGCTTCTCCCTCTGTCTCTGCCTGCTACTCTGCCTGCTTGTGCTCTCTCCCTCTCTGACAAGTAAATAAAGTCTTAGAAAAACAACAACAAAAACAAACAAAAAGACAAAAGTGCAAGAACCAGTTTTAAAAAGTAGCATTGTGTCTTTCTTCCTAGTCATCTTACTGAAAGATTTTCAAATGCCTGAGATAATCGAAACACTGAATATATTGTCCTAATAAAAGAAATTGGCATCAGAGCCTGTAACACCATAGAATTAAATGTGAGTCTTTCCTTGGTCTCCATGCATTCTTTTCTTGACTCATCACTTTCATAATCTCTGACACCACTGCAGTTATTTGAATCCTGCTACCTAAGAGCTTGGGATTGATAAAATCAAAACCAGAGGAAAATCTCCAATTTGTTGGGTTTGAACTATAAATACCTAAGATTCATTTAGTTCGATTCAAGAAAAAAGGACCCAAAGAAGTTATTTGTCTGATATCACACATTAAGTAGTTGTTAGTAAATTACTTTGTTCAAAATAAGAACATTTTTCATAAATATATCTAGCTTGAGTGGACTGGTTCGCTTTCATCTTAGACTCGGCAATTGGTATTTCCTATTGCTTTTTCGTTACTTTTAATTTAGGGGGGGGGGGAAAAGAGGAATGTACCTAACCCTTCAAGGGTCTATTAAATTTAGTTTCTGTGTTTCTTCTTTGATTACTTTCTCTTAGCTAAACCTTTTTTTTTTTTTTACTTAGTTTTATCCACAAGTAAACTGTGACTGGCCCTTTTGGGTAGACTGTTGCTTCCATCCCATGCTCATTGAGATAAAGTCACAGCACTTGATACTCAAACCTAATCTAAAAGGCATTGGCAGTTAATGCAGATTTTGTAAATATTTGTTTAAAACTATCTCCTCAGGCCACCTGGGTGGCTCTGTCAGTTAAGCGGCCAACTCTTTATGTCATTTCAGGTCATGATTTCAGGATGGTGAGATCAAGCCCCACTTCAGGCTCCACGCTGGGCTTGAGCCTGCGTAAGATTCTCTTTCTCCCGTCCCTCTGCCCCCCGCCCCCTCTTGTGTGTGCACTCTCTCTCTCTCAAATAAATAAATAAATACATAAATACATAAATACATAAAACTATCTTTTCTCTGGTTCTCAGTTTTCTTCTTTAGATCTTATTTCTCCTCTTTTTAAAGATTTTTTTAAGGCTCTTTTCCCTCCTCTTTTCATCCCCATATAGCATCTCTGGGTCAGAAATCCAACTACGGTCTCTCAACTTCAAACTTGACCTTGTATCTTTGTGATACTGGGACTGGGCTTCTACAAAACACTTCTTTGCCATCTGGCATCTTAGGTTTTACCAGTGGGAGAAACTAAAGGAAAACTAGAAAGCAGGAAGAGGAAGAAAGAAGTCACCAGTTCTCTTTTGCTTTCTCTTGTTGCCTGGGTCACTCCAGTGTGGATTTTTACCCAAGCAGCACAGGTGGTTCCAGTTTCCAGCTTTGTCCTTCCTATTAGATCCAGCCTCACAATGATGACTGTCAGAGATGCACCAGTGCCAGTCACGCAGTTCTTATGGCCTCTCCTTCAAGTTTCCGGGTTTTCTGAGAACCGCAATCTCTTCTCATTTTGCCTTCAGTACTAGGAATGAAGCTACTTCCTGAAGTTATCATCTCTGTGTTCCTTTTTATTTTTTAAGATTTATTTAGTTAGTTTGAAACAGAGAGTGTGGAGTGTGCCCACATACATGCACATGTGTACATGAGGAGGAGGAGGGGCAGAGGAAGAGGGAGAGAATATTAAGGAGACTCCCTTCTGAGCATGGAGCCCTACCCAAGGCTCAATCTCATGACCCTAAAATCATGACTTGAGCCAAAACCAAGGGTCGGGTGCTTAAGTGACTGAACCACCCAGGCCCCACCCCCCATATTCCTTTTAATACCCATTTAACTGATTCCCCATATTAAATTCTCTTTGTTAAAGTAGCTCTTGTGCTTTCTCTTTTCCTGACTGGACTTTGATGGGCACAGCCTCAACATCACTCCTATTGATTCTGTCACCTCCCTCTTGGCTTCCAAACCCCACTTAACAAAATTTTAAGGGAAGCATTTTCCCTCAATATTCTTCAAGTACAGCCCCATGGGCTTCAGTTCACTCGGTACCATTTCTTTGGTCTTCCATTTTTAAATGATGAACAGAAAATTGTGCTTAAAGGAAATGAGTTCACAATAGTCTTGGTTCCAAATAAAGAAGCTGAATGCTCATTACCCTTTCACTGGCTGGCAGAAACTCTTTATCAAAACAGATGTCCTAGACCAATTTTCCATGAAGCTTCATCTTAAATTCAAGATCTTAAAAGAGACTTGGAGATTTGCTGGTAGTCCTTTATCTGGGTATCTCAAAAGATCACAGATTAAATTTCCCCCAGAAGGGAAGAAAGAGATAGAACCCAAAAAGGTTGCTCAGACCATGACACTTCTATATGAATTAAAAGCTGCAACCTGGAAATTACACAGCCAGTAGGTTTAGGCCAAATCCTCCATTATTAAAATGGCCTAAGGAATGAACTGGAAAAGAAATAGTTGACGTAGATACTCATCAGGCCTAAGAAATTGCCTAATAGTTGTGAACTTCCCAAAACATAATTTTGGAGACGAGACACAATAAAGAATGCTTAAGTAATTAGGTGTCACTTGTCATCAACATGGAAAATGCCCAACTGGGAAATTAACCATACTGACAACTTTTAAATTATTTTTCTTAGACTCATTTTTCACCCTATTCATTTTATGTTTGATAACTGACAACAAACCTCTCAGGTGAAATCTGATGCTTCATGAATCTTGATAACTTGACCTCCTGAATATTTCATTAACAGCAGCTTCATTTAGTAAAATTAATAATACAAAAGAATGAGCTAATCAAATGCAGTGTCCTGCATTTCATTTCATTTATATAAAGCAATTAAACTATTCTGTATGTGTTTTTTTTAAAGATACCAGTTTTACCGTGCATTTTTCATATTTCATAACTGATATCTGGGGTAAATTTTTCAGTCAGGAGAAGAAAAAATGGGAAAACATTAGGTGCAGAAATTAAAATGTCTGCTCTTCTTGAACAAATCTCATTTTCTTTATTTGTTTGTATATTAACTTATTCTCACATTTACGCTTACATCAAAAAAGGATCTGAGACAACCGATAAAAATACATACAATTAAATGGGATAAAGCAGATAAATAAAGTCAAAGTGAAGGAGAATCTAGGAGGAAAAGTAAAATAAATCCAAAGTAAAATATAGGAAGTTCCTATACATCTACCAAAGTAAGGAAAAAGTTTGGCTCTGAGTTTCCTAGCAACCAAAGCAAAGAAAGAAAGTAATAAAATGTATGAACAGAGTATACATTCAAAGCCTGCCTGCTACACAGTACAAGCATAGCTTTTCCTGGAATTACAGCCATTTCTTCCTTAGTTTCTTATCAAGGTTGATACTTGGATACGTGGTAGATGAAATTCTTAACATCATCCATATAGTAAATATAATAGTGAGTTCTTACTAAGTTTCTATTGAGTCTTATTGTGTGAAAGTGAAAGCATTACACCAAAGTTTATTTCAGTAAAAATAGTCAGGTTTGAGGAGGATGTTCTAAGCATAAATTTCTCTGACCCAGGATAAATAAAATTAGTAATACACAAGGAAATGAAAAGATAGCATGTCCTGTAGACATGGATATCATTACTCAGGAAGAAGTTTCTACCAAGTGTCCCCTGAAGGCACAGTCTGTTAAGCCTTTGACTCTTGGTTTCAGCTCATGGGTCCAAGAATTGAGCCCCAGGTGGGCTCTTCACTCAGCCACAGTCTGGAGTTTGCTTGGAATTCTCTCTCCTCTTCCTCTGCCCCTCTCCTGCTCATGCTTGCTCTCACTCCCTCAAATAAATAAATAAATAAATAAATAAATAAATCTTTTTTAAAAAAAAATGTTTTGAGGCACCTGAGTGGCTCACTCAGTTAAGTGTCTGCTTTTGGCTCAGGTCATGATCTTAGGGTCCTGGGATGAGCCTCAGGTTGGACTCCTTGCTCAGCAGGGAACCTGCTTCTCCTTCTCCCTCTGCCTGCTGTTGCCCCTGCTTTTGCTCTGTCTCTCCCTGTCAAATAAATAAAATCTTTTTAAAAAAAAGTTTCCACCGAGAGTTAGAACCTCTCTGGAATTAAAGGACATCAGGAAAGATCAAAGATTTTTATTGACATTCTCTTGTTTAAAACAATTTGACTATCCAAAGGCCAGCCTGAATGAATGTGGAAACAGGCTGATGGAGTGCCTGTGGATAGGTCAGTATGTTCCTCAAATAATGATTATGAAATTGTACAACCAAAGACAGGTGGACCAATGAGGAACCCAAGTTCCGCATCATTATATTAGCTAGAAACCTTCCAGAGCATGTTTTTCTAGTGGCCGAAAGTCATAAAAACAAAAAAATCTCAATAAAGGAATCATAAAACAGTTTCCACATGTGCTCCTTGGCCTTCTTTAATGTGAGCAAAACTCACACAGGTTTGTAGGATGTGAGCCAATTAAATTGTTTAAAGATGTCTACCCAAAATGCTAATTTGGGGCTTAAGTTAGTCATGCTCACAATAATTAGATACTACTCATTCTTCAACAACAATCACTGACAATCTACTAGGTACCAGCAACTTCTCTAGACATAGAGACAGAAATGCCAGCCTTTCGTGGGACTGAAATTATTACAGCAGAGTAACGCATAAACACATTAGTAAGTGAAATAGTGAATATTAAGTGAATATAATAATAATAAGTGAATATTAAGGCAGCGAAGGGGAATAGAAATTACAGGGGTGAAAGTAACCTTGCAATTTTAATCAAGAATGTTCAGGAAAAGCCATCCTGATGCCAAATACTGGCTCCCCAAAATATCATTAAGACAACCTATTGGTTAGACAAACTGAACTTCTAGTCATCTTGGTAAAGGAGACCACAGAGTCTTAGCAGCATCTCATTACTGGGAGGGCAACATCAGGATATTTACTGAGGCCCTGAGTCAGTTTAAAGCCAGTCTTCAATGACAGTGCTTGGTTAACATTGTGTAAGGATCACAATTTAGAAGTTGAGGATCGGTGGTCACAAAAAGGTGAAAATGTTAAGG
Organism: Ailurus styani; assembly: GCA_002007465.1. Taxonomy (NCBI): domain Eukaryota; kingdom Metazoa; phylum Chordata; class Mammalia; order Carnivora; family Ailuridae; genus Ailurus; species Ailurus styani. The sequence goes on from LNAC01000032.1 coordinate 690,030, forward strand.
TGATGTCTTCAAAGAGTCTTCAAGTAGTCTTAAGGTATAAGTTGCAATTTGATGCTTTCCAGAAAAAGTTGATAGACTTTCAGAAAGTTTTTTGGAAAGAACGAGAACGTTATTTTACAACTTTTTTCTTCCTTAGCAAGAATTTCCTGGACTAGTAGCTATGTTGATGAAAATAATAAAATAGTAAAGTTCTGTTAATACACACAGTAAACTATGTGAGAGTATATGATTTCGGTTCTCACTGAGGTAGGGAAATTTGAGCCCACACCCAAAAAATAAGGGAATGAGCCATGCCAATATTTGAGGGAAGAGGGTTCCAAGCCAGGCCCCAACATTTGCAGGGCCCAAGGCAAGAGTATTAATGAGGGCCCACATACCATGTCTAAATATTTATAAGCTTTAAATGAAATTTACAAATTCTTCAATAAAACATTTTAGTCTTCTACTTTGATACTTTATAAAGACAAAATTTACAACATGTATAATTTGGTTCTTGCCTGAAAAATGTCAAAGATGATTTATTCATATTTGTGCATGTCTGGATATTCTGTCGATGTTTGGGTAAATAATAAAATAAAAACACACATCCTTTATAAATCAGTACCTACTTTATTTCATAACATTTCATTTCCTTACCTTCATTTCAGCAGAATCATGAATTAAGTTGATTTAATATAGATTTTCACCTATTTTGTTTTTCTATTGGCCACAGTGATCTAAAGACACATTATCCTGGGGTGCCTGGGTGGCTCAGTCATTAAGTGTCTGTCTTCGGCTCAGGTTATGATCCCAGGGTCCTGGGATTGAGCCCCTTATTGGGCTCCTTGCTCGGCGGGAAGCCTGCTTCTCCCTCTCCCTCTCCCTCTGCTTGTGTTCCCTCTCTTGCTGTGTCTCTGTCAAATAAATAAAATCTTAAAAAAAAAAAAGACACATTGTCCTATGTGGTTGTCACTAGCCATATGTAGTTACTAGGGAGCACATGAAATGTGGCCTGTCCAAATTGAAATGGTGCTTTAAGTATAAAATATACAATTCCAAGACAGTATAAAAAATATATGAAATATCTCATCAATAATTTTATATTGATTATATTTTAGATACTTTAAACATAATGACAAATAAATTATTACTAAAATTAATTTCATCTTTTTCCTTTTTTAATATGACTACCAGAAAATTTCAAATTTCTTATGTGGCTCATGTTTGTAACTCACATTATATTTCTATCGGATAGTGCCAATCTAAGGAATTATAAAATCAAATGTCATTATATTCAAAGTATACACAATTTTAGTGTTATCATTAACGTAAACTAAAATAGAAATATTTTGGGCCCTGGCTGGCTCAGTCTGTTAGGCATCTGACTTTGACTCAGGTCATGCATGATCCCAGGGTCCTGGGAGCAAGCCCCACATGTTTCTCCCTCTCCTTCTGCTTCTCCCCATCTGCTTGTGCTCTTTCTCTCTCTCCCAAATAAATAAACATTAAAATAAAAAAAAGAAAAGAAACGTCTTAATTTGTCATATGTTTCAGTAAAAATAATTTTCTTCTAAAGCACTCAAATCTATCTTTGTTTAAAAGCAAGCTAAAATTAATAGTTAATTAATATCTAATTTTTAATCAAAATAATTTAAATAATGCTAGATTTCTAATTGCTTAAAAACCTATTTAGATCTTATTAAATGTTTACGAAATAAGTCTGTTCACAATTCTCGAGTCCAACGGCCATCTCATGGATCTTACTCCTCTCACAGGCATTTAGCTCTCCCTTCATACAGGTGACTTCTTCTTGAAGGGGTCTTGCTCCTTCCAACCCTGTGCAATCTGAATATTGCCCATTTCGCTCCACAGACATTACTCCCTCAAAGGTCTCAAATAATACTCTATTCATCAAGTTGAATAGCACCTTTGTGGCATTCTTACTCTCCACCTTTCTGCAGCCTTCAACCCAGTTAAGCTTCTCCCTTGGAAGTATCTCTCCAATTGTGACATCGGATTTCTTTGTTTTCCTCCTACCTCTCTAACCATGCCCTCCTCCACTACCTCCACCCTTCAGAATACCTTTACATATTGGCATTTTTCCCTAAGCCTTTTCAAAGTCTCACTATCTTTCTGGAGAAGGCTGTCAACTACTATTTATTTGCAGTGACTCACAAATCTTACCTCACTGACAAGTTCGAATACAAATTTCTAACCCAACATTCCGAAGCCTTGCTTGCTCCTGAAAAACCTGTTCTCCTTCCTGTATCCCCAGTCGAAGCTAACTTGATAGAGGAATCCTTCCAGTGACTCAGGCTAGAGCCCGGTGATGCCCCTCCCTTTTCATGATCCCCAATCAGTGACCTTACCCTGTCTTAATACCTCCCCAGTGATTCCCAAAATGCTTTTCATTTGCAGAGCTTGTGTGAGATTCTCATTTGAATAGCCTCCTAACAGGGACTGTCATTTTAAAAATCTTGCCCAATATGATAGGACAAAAAATAGTATCTCTTCATTGCTGTTCTTTTCATTTCTCAGCTTGCTAGATATATCAGACGCCTCTTGTAACCTGTCTCACTTCGTCTCCGCCCACGTTTAACTCTGGTTTTTGCCCTGCTCTCCAGCTCTGAGCAAGCGCAGCCCAGCAGCACCCTGCCTCACCTGCACAGCGTGTTTCTCTCTTCCTGCTCCGGAATTTCTCTGGTGTCATAGTGAGAGACGCTGTGGGAACCCGCTGGCTGCCAGTACCTGTCTAAAACTGGTTACAGGAGTAAGTGGATGGATGTTTCCTTAACCTTCCCTAAGGCTAATGATTTTGAAGCACTTTCTGTACCCATATTGTCCAAGATGGTAGCTACCAGATGCCTGTGTCCATTGTGCAAAGGTTTCAATATCTAAAATGGAACTGGAGGATATGAAATGAAGAATCTCATGCATGTGCCCTCAGAAAAACAGAACTTAAGAACTGAAAAGAGATTGATTTACTGTAAGTGTCCTATTTACAAAAGACCAACACTTATCTCCCGACCAAAGAACATCTGCGGAGAATCTCGCCCTGTCCTCAAGCCAATGAACTTACCACTTGGACTCTGGCTGGACTTCTCCCTCTTTGCACTTCTTGCCCATAAATAAAACCACTCCCCAGCTCTCGACAAACATGCCTGTAGCTTGCTACAGTGTGCGTTTCCCACATTGCAATTCCCCTGCTTTTCCCAAATAAACTCAATTTCTGGTAATTCAAGCTTGTCTCAGTTTAACTCTTTATTTAGGTTGACACTGTTGTGCACTTGAAATGTGAATAGCCCAAATTAATTATGCCGTAAATGTAAAATAAACTGCAGATTTCAAGGACGATATGATAACGGAAAAAAAAAAAAAGAACGAGAACAATTTCGACCAAAAAATATGTTCAGGACCTGTAAATGTGTTGCTATTTGGAAATAGGGTCTTTGCAGACCCTAGGGTCTGCAAATAGGGTCTTTGTAATCAAGTTATGGTGAGGTAATACTAGGTGGGGTGGAGTGGACCCTAAGTCCAATGACTCGTGTCTGTATGAGAAAGGAGAGTGAGATTTGGACCAATACTAGGGCCATGTGATGACAGATGCAGAGACCAGAGGTGTGCAGCCACCAGCCAGGGTCCCCAAAGACTGCTGGAGTCACCAGTGGCTAGAGAGGGTAAGGAAGGCTTCTTCCCTAGGACCTTCAAAAATAGCATGGACCTATCAAGCCCTGGAGTTCTAGACAAGAATTTGAAAGAATAAATTTCTATCATTTAAATCTGGGTTAAACCACCCAGCTTGGGGCACCTAGGTGGCTCAGTTGGTTGAACAGTGGCCTTAGGCTCAAGTCATGATCCCAGGGTTCTGGGAACGAGCCCCGAGATGACCTCCCTGCTCAGCGGAGAGCTTGCTTCTCCTTCTCCTTCTGCCTGCTGCTCTGCCTTCTTGTGCTCTCTCTTTAGCTGTCAAATAAATAAATAAAATCTTTAAAACAAACAAACAAATGAACAAAAAAGCCACCCAGCTTGTAGTAACTTGTTACAAAAATCCCAAGAAAACGAATACAGATTAAAAGAATGAGAAGGACTCAACATGTAGGTACCTGCTGGTAAATGGAGGGGTCCACATGGAAAGCATGAGAAGGAACTAAATTCTACCAACATCTTGAATGAGCCCAGCAGCAGATTCTTACCGAGAACTTCCAGAAAGGAATGCAGCCCCGCCAACACTTTGGTTTCAGTCTTGTGAGGTCCTGAGCAGGGAAACCAGCCACGAGATAATAAGCGCCGTTTAAATTGCTGAGCTTGTGGTAATTTGTTGTGAAACACAGAAAACTAATGCACTAGGAAACTGAAGAACATGGAAGAACCAAGATATTCAAAGGCCCAAACCTAAATTAGTAAGAATTATTTCAGTATATGAATCATAAGAGATGAATCTGAGAGGGCCTTCTTCAGTCTCGAGTTTCCCAACTTCTACAGCTCATGAGTCCAGTGATGGAGGCAGATGGACTGGAAGCCACTCTGACTAAGCTAGAGAGAAGAGGGTCAGTCATTTGTCACCTGGCCCAAGATATCCATTCATACTAAGAAGGGTGGTGGTGGTCAGAGGGAGACTGACTCTAACATCCAAATATCATGATGCCTGGGTGGCCCAGTCTGTTAAGCGTCTGCCTTTGGCTCAGGTCATGAACCCAGGATGCTGGCATTGAGCCCCGTGTTGGACTCTCTGCTCAGCAGGGAGCCTGCTTCTCCCTCTCTCTCTGCCTGCCTCTCCACCTGCTTATTCTCTCTCTCTCTCTCGCTCGCTCTCTCTCTAACAAGTAAATAAAATCTTAAAAAAAAATAATATCCAAGTATAAAACATGACACATAATAAAATGAAATACAAGTAAAATTCACCCAGGATTTAGTCCATATATTGTGAGATTGTATGTGTGTGTATGTGTGCATATAATTTTACAAATAACATACAAGTTTATATGCATGCGTGTGTACATACATGTATATATGCGTGCGTGCACACACACACGTGCACACACACACACACACATACAGATTGGAAGAGAGAGAAACTAACAAACTGTCCTTGGAGGGATGGCCAGATGGATGCTGGGTTAGCCCCATGCAACTGCAATGTGGAAGTTGGAGTTTAGGATTTCAGATTACTGAATGGCTTGATGAATGAATATGCTATCAGTGATCAGAGTCACTGATAACCTTGGTTGCTTTGTCATGTGTCATCTTGGTTCATCTGAACTACATTTGCCAAAGTCGGGTTTTCTGTTTCTTTCTGTTTAGGGTCATCCCAAAAGAAACTCGTGGGAAATTTGAAGGGCAGAAGTGAAGCCTCAGCCTGCGCGTCCCTGATCCACTGGCTCACTTTGTTGGCATGAGGTCGCAACAGGCCTACAACCTCTCCAGCTTCCCCAGGATTCTTCTCAGCTTCTCTGACTTCTGGGCCGGGTGGGTGTGTTCAGTATCATGTCAGGGGCCCTAGTTTCCGCTCAGGATCTGACATGGGCTTCCATCTGTCGTCATGGGCTCCAGCTCTTGCTCATGGTTTCCCGCTCGCCCATGCTCTTCCTCTGCTTTACCTTCATCTTCTTCCTGACTGCTTGCCCATGAGTTAAGTGGAATGAAAAATTCCTCCATCAGTCAGGAAGGTGACAGCCTTGTAGAGAGGGCTTAATCAGCTCCCACAGTTGCGTAAGGTCAAGTCATACACACATCCGTATGCACATACATTATATGCATCCTAGAGTTTCTGCTTTTCTCACTAAACCCTGACTGACACACCAAGCCACACCGAGAGCTTTCATAGTCTTTTTTATGACCTAGAGAAAAAAAACCTAAAACTTTGAAAATGAGGGAGTACAATTTAGGTTATCTGCTGCACAAGTTTTATATTAAAATGCCAAGAAAAATGTTAACACACTGGTATCTTTACATTTGGTGGCCCCATCTGACTATATCCCACTAAGACATTTTATCCAATGAAATTTGCCCAACACTGATAATAGCGCAAGAATTTTTGTTGACAACTGCATAGAATTTGAGGTGTCTCAATATGAATATTCAGTCATGGCTTGTAAAACACAATATAATAACAATAGCAAAGTGCCAAGAAATTGACGGAAAAATTTTAAACTGAATAGCAATAACAAACACTAATTTTGAATAATAGAAAATGTAAATAACATTTGTTACATACGATTATTGTGAAATTTAATGAGTAAAATAAATAAATAAATAATAAAGTTAATAAGATCTCAAAATTTGTAGAATAATCATCAGGGTCATAATAAAAATCAGGGTAAAATACTCCAGAGCAACTCTACTGCCTGCTCATGGAATGACAACCAGAGCATTAAAATTTTCCCTTGGTGCGTTTGCTTCAAGGGCATCAATTGGGCTCACTACATAGGATGATGAGAATCTAAGTAATTCTTTCCTAAGCGACAGTCAGACACCTATGGACAAGATCACCAAGGCAGTCAGAAGTAATGGTACAACTGCAGAAACATTTCAAAAGCTTCACCAAACTAAATACACAATGCTTATAAAAGATACACATTATCTCAGACTTACACTTCTGATCATTAATCAGCCTGGAGGTTAACAAACATTGACTGAGAAGAAAGGAAACTTTCCTCAAAACCAAAAACACCTTTAAAACGAAGTTCAAGTTGAGGACTTCTGACCTTGACTAAGAGTATCTCTGAGGAGAGAAAAACAGAACGTTTTAATATGAGTTTTCCAAAAAAACTCAGTTTCCCTCTCTGTACAGAGTTAACAAATGAGACTGACTTTTCCACCAGTGCTAGCCAGTCTTGCCCCAAGCTCCCTCCAGGGGAGGGAGTGTGGCTCTAAGTATCAGCCCAACAAATCACTTGTAAATGGCTCAGTGTACCTTTGCCTCTGCGGAGGACAGCGAGGCCTGGGGGTGTTAGACTCCATTACACAGGTCTTGGGAGAAGTGGAGACCCACAAATAGTCCCAGTGAGAGCCATAGGGGGCCAAATAGGGCAGGGGTCAAGAAATTTGCTCCATTCCCTTGGAGGATCAAGACTGCTCTTATTTCTTTTCTTCATTCTGACCCTGAAGGTAAAACAGTTGAGGAGAATGACAGGGGTAACTGCTGATCTTTTTTATCGCCTCCATAGTTTTGCCTTTTCCAGAATGTCGGAGAGTGGGAATCATACAGGATGTACCTTCTCCGATTGGCTTCCTCCACTTAGTAAAGTGCATTTTAGGTTCCTCCATGTCTCTTAATGGCCTGAAAACTCATTCTTTTTAGTGCTGACAAATATGTCATTGTCTGGATATCCCACCATTTATTTACCCATTCACCTACTAAAGGGCATCTTGGTTGCTTCCAAGTTTTAGCAATTAGGAATAAAGCTCCTGTAAATACCTATGTGCTGGTATTTATACACACAAGTTTTCAACTTGTCAGGAGCACAATGTGTTTTTTAAAGTTTAAAATACTATGAAATAAGTTTCCTGCTAATGTTCTTGTACCATAAAGTCTGATTTCAGAAATGAATGACTGGAGTTAACCAAGAAATGTCTATCTATGCGTAGAAAATAAAACCAGAAACAGGTCTAAACTAGTATCCCTCCTCAGACAAAGGAGTCTTACCCACTCGGGCTCTCCTCTGACTTCACCGCTCCACAAGGGACTTGTTCACCTAGAGCCCAAAGCTCCTTCTGGGCCACAGGATGAGTTCCTGGAATCTTGGAATTCCTCTCAGACAAGAAGAACCATAGAAGGCAAAAAGGGATTTTGTCAGCAGGGTTAGCCCCCTTCAATAAGCTTCTATGAACACTTTCCTCCCAACACTTCTGTTTACATCTTATTTGCTAGAACTTTATCAGATGATACCTCTACCTATAAGAGAGGCCTAGATATATAGCTGAAAGCATTGCCACAACCAAAATCAAGGAGGATGTGTGTGTGTGTGTATTACACACACACACACACACACACACACACACACACACACATATATATATATATATATATATATATATATATACATATATTATTTTTTTAAGGAAGAAAGGGAAATTTGATTTAGTAAGGCAAATAAGTTTGTGCCACAGATGGGATTATTTTGAAGAGGAACTGTAATCTTCTCCCAAGCCAACATTCACTAGTATTTTGGTTTTTAGCCTGTTAACCTTACAAATTCAATAGCAATTCAACGGTCAATTAGCAGGGAAGAATGTCAGAATATGTTGTCAGGAAATTGTCAATGTTCCCAGGTATCTGTCCTTCAGTACCTTGTGAATATTTCTACTCTTAATCTAGAAGCATCTGAAATAATCCAGAATGAGTTATTTTCTTTAAAGATTTTATTTATTTATATGAGAAGGAGAGAGAGAGAGAGCAGGAGCAATGGAAGGGGCAGAGGGAGAGGAAGAAGCAGACTCTCCACTGAACAGGGAACTCCATGTGGAGCTTGATTCAGGGACTCCAGGATCATGACCTGAGCTGAAGACAGACACTTAACCAACAGAGCCACCCAGGCGCCCCCAGAATGGGCTATTAATTCAATCTTAAAATCATACCATATACGACTGTCTATATTGATTCCACTGACACCAAAATTATAGCTGACAGGTTTTGGTTCAAGATGTAGATAACAAAAGAGAATGAGGAGTCATTAAGAATTGCGAGAACTCACACATTTCTAGAGACCAGAAAGAAGACAAGCAAGGTCTTCCATGGGAAATGGAAGGGATTTCAGCAAGAAAGACCCCTGACTTCTCAGATTCTGAATATGCAAGTCTGAAGTGGATTGGAGCGGGAGGGAGATGGTAAAAGCAGGGGGTGTGAGTACAGTTCTGACAGAAAAGATGCCCCCGTCAGTGACTCACAACCTGTACTTTCCATCTTGGCATATCCCTATCTCCATTCGTATGAGCACCAACATTTTACCTACAGGAAAAAAATTTGAGGGTATTTTGAAAAACAATTATACCAATTTCCTAGAGAAAAGCAGAGTTTCTAGGATGAGAGGTAACCCACAGAATAAAGGCCTTCCCATTCCGGTATTTGGACCTTCCCTTCCCCCCAGATTAAAGTCTACACCTGCAGAAAGTAAAGTCTGCCTAACTAAATATCCTGTCCATAGACGTAGGGGGTCACTGGGAAACAACCTACATACATCACAGCAGATAGAACTTATGCTGGCTACTCAGAACAATCTAATTAAGCTATACTAAATTTTCCAACCAAATTTACCAAAAGGGTTGCACAGCATAGATCACATGAGAACATAAGCTTGAAATGCCAACGCAGCCATGTGAAATCCTTGAACTTGACCACCACCCTATGGATCACCCTATGGATTTGAGATGAAGAAGCTCCTCCTACTAACAAGTCTATTCTTGTTCCAGATATAGTTTAATGCCCCCAGCTCCGCGTAGATCTCTCACTTAATTTTCAATATAAGATTTCAGAATAGATAACAATTTTCTCCCTTCCCCAAATTATTCTTTTTCTCTGGCCCTTTAGGACCAGAGTGCCTAGGTTGAGTCTTACCCTTTCTTAAGAGCTTGCACCAGCTTCTGTATTTTTTTTTACTAGGTTACATTGGGGTAGCACCAACTTTAGCACCTTCAAAGCTGGATTGCTCCCAACCCTGTGGTCTCATGTGTCCCTTGCTTACAAATGTCCCCAAAACCAGCCTTTTACCCACTTAATTTAGAAAACGTTATGGAAGTCTCCAGAACAAAATGCGAAGCCTGTGTTTAAATCTCAGCAACCACATACCACCAACAGCATTCCTTAAGCCAAGGTACATATTATACATGTATACTACAACCTAAACCCACATAACGGCTGCCAGCCATAGGCTATAACAGACACAGTGCTATCGAATGAAAGAACATAGACTATAGAGAACTGTAAAAGCATTCTATTTATTGATGCATTAGGATGGACTACTTGAAAAATATCACTTCTTCAGTTAAAGGGAGCTGAAGGCCTAGAACTAACACAGGCCAAATGACCTACTTTGGCTCTTATTCCCTAAACCTGACTCTTGCACTTTTCCAATCCAGAAGGAAAAGCTCATCCAACAAAAAGCGGTGGCACAAAGGTACTGAAAGATAGAGCAGGAGAGCTGTGGTTTCGCCACAATGGCCAGAGACTCATTCCTTCCTCCACAGGCAGGGGAGGAGTCGGGGCCAGCTTACTTCATCAGGTGTCAGAAGAGAATTTCCACAGAATGCCAGAGTCTACCAGAGAGATGATGTCATGAATATGTGTATCCACATACACGTGGATATCCTATATCCACATATCCTATATCCATATAGGCAAAAATTTTTCAACCTGTTCACTTAAGATTTGTACACTTCACTGGATACAAATTATACCTCAAGAAAAAAAAGCGGGGGAAGGATTCACCAAAAGAGAGAGAGTCAAACTTGTTTACAATAAGAAACACCCTCAGGGGCACCCCAGTGGCTCAGTTGCTTAAGGGTCTGACTCTTGATTTCGGCTCAGGTCATGATCCCAGGGTCTTGAGAATGAGACCCACATCAGGTTTCGTGCTCAGCAGGGAGTTAGCTTGAGATTCTCTCTAGCTCTCCCTTTGCCCCTCCCTGCTCCTCTCTCTCAAATAAATAAATCTTTTTAAAGAAAGAAGAAATGCCCCCAGACTTTTTTTTAAGTCTCCAGATTTCTGAAAGCCATAGATTCCAAAGTGAAAACTAAGGAGCAGCCAATGAGAGGAAGAGGATGATCTCAGAGCAGACTCGTTTCCATCTCCCTTCAACCTCACGGAAAAGCAACTAGAAGAAAGAGAGAAAAAGCCAACCCGAGTTCTTCCAGAAGGAAGCAGTTCCTACACTCTCACCCATGTGCATCACCACTTAGGTCTTACAAAAGAAAATGCATCAAAATTCCTCACCCATACGTGCACTGTGACTTTAAACTCTTTGTTGAAAACAGTGAAGGCTTCATTCCAGGGAAATGTGGCCAAAGAAAGTTGACAGGTCCAGATGGGCTGTTCAAGCCCTCGAGTAACCTTCCTTGACACTCAGCTTCACAACTGCCATTGAATGCCCCTGATCCACACTTATTCTCAGGCACGTGACAAATGACTTTCTTCTTAAAAGGGTTCCTAGATGATTCAAATTGGGGAAATAATATCTTTGAGGACATTAGTTAAGACTAACAACAACAACACAAGGAAAAAGCTTTATTCGACTTTTTTAAAATATTAAGGCATTGCCATACTCCCATTTCCCAATATTTTTTTCTAGCTCCCGCTTGCCTTCTCACACACAAACCACCACCACTATCCAGGCACCTAGATCGTTTGTCTCCTTGACTAGGAAATGATGTGTCCGCAGATAACGAGATATAGAGAGGCTCACTTTTAGATTTAGGATTTTAAAACTTAGGCCATTTGGAAGTTAAAAAAAAAAAAAAAGAAGGAGCTATGACACATACCACATATATGAGGAAATACATGATAAATTAGAGCAAAATGTCCCAGCCTCACCCCACTCCAACCTCCACACTAGATAAGAGTCCTCAGGCTAAAGGAAGTTTCCATCTTACTGAAATGGAATCAGAGATGTGGTAACAGCATCTAGTGGGTCCCAGAAAGAGGAAGTTTCTCCCCACCTCTTGGACTGAGTTCTGGGAAAGACTCAAAACCCCTATAAAAAGCTGGTGGTCTCTAGGAGGGAAAGAAACCTAGACCCCTTGTTCAGGCAGAGCCTATGGAAATGGCAAGACATGCAAGGAGAAATGGCTGCGTGGTGTGCCTAGGTAGCTGGCACTGGGGACAATGTTACAGGTTTCCTGTGTCCCAGCACAGCCTGAGAACCGAATGATTTCCATGTTCCCTCAAAGCACAGTAAGAGAGAAGAAGAGCCCACATGAAGAGATGAAGAGCCCAGAGAGGAACTTCTGGGCAATTACATGGCCTGACCTCTAAGGACTAGATAGGATGATGGCTGTTCCAATGGATGTCAGGGTCAGCAGATGACATTGAGGACCACGTTGACCCTCTGCTTTCCCTTCAACAACCCAATCATAGTCACTGCTATCCCACAGAGTACTTTTGTGCAACTTAGGAAAAGAACACCAAAAAGTGTGTACTGCTTAGTGAATGGAATATAGGTTAGGTTTCAGCCCCCTTGGCTCTTCACCCCACACACACTCCCAGGCAGGGGACACTTGAAAAATAGAGCTCAGATGATCTACCTCCTAAACTTGTGCCACATCACCTCCAAACTTGGCTGAAAATTAAGATTAGCCCACTTCAGGAAATTGATCTAAAACCTCAAGTAAAATAAATCTATAGCAAAATAAGAGTGATGTTTAAAAAAACCCTAAAACTATAATTAGGAAAACTCAACAATGTCCACCAATACACGAAACTTCCCTTTATTGTAATATTTGTTTTGATACTTAGGTTTATTACAAAATTCCATCTCACATTATAACTACTTTTTTGGTCTGATTTTTATTTTCCAGGCTTATTGATATGTAGTTGACATATAACATTGTATAAGTTTAAAGTATACAACATGATGATTTGACACAACCGTGAAGAGGAACATCTAGTCCAAATTCTGAATTTTATAAAAGAGAAAACTGAGCATAAGAAAACGCTATATTAGTATAGGATTTAGGAATGCTTATATCTTTTTGACAAGGATTTTTTTTTCCTGGAATATCCCTGCCTCTATGGAACAGAAACTACTAGCTTCTGTTTAGAAGAATAAGATAAAGAAGGGAGGCTGGGTGGCTCAGTCAGTTAAACATCTGACCCATGATCTCGGCTTGGGTCATTATCTCATGGGTCATGGGATCAAGCCTGTGTCAGACCCCATGCTCAGCGGGGAATCTACTTGGGATTCTCTCACTCCCTCTGCCCCCCCCCCACTGCTTGCATGCATGCACACTCTCTCTCTCTAAAATAAATAAATAACTGTCTCTAAAAAGAATGGGATAAAGAAGTGAAGAGAGGGGAAACAGTAGATAACAAACGTTTATTTTCAAACACAGATGTCCATTGATATGGGGAAAATATGTGATGGGACTCTAAATGATCATTATCTCTTTCTTTACACTTTTCCCCAAATTTTTAATATGCGAAAATTCCTTTTACACTAAAGAGAGGTAAAAAGATTTAAAATTAATAACATATTAAGTTTTAATTACTAGTTTTTTATTTCCAAAATCTGACTACCAATTATTTATCACAACAATGTAAACCATTAGAAAGGAAAAAGCCTGGGAGAAAACGCGCTTAAAGTAACTTCAAAGACATGTGTGTAAATATTTTTTTTCTTCTGTTTGTATGTGTTTTCCAAGCTTTCCATAATAATACATATTAACTTTTTAAGATACAAATTACTTTATTTTAAAAGAAAAATTCCTAAATGAGTATTTTTAAGTAAACAAAGGCAATGTCTCTTACCCTAGCACATTTCTCAATATATGGATTTTTGGTACTATTGATTGGATTAAAAAACTGAGTAATGATACACACACACAATTTTTTTCAAGAAATTTAAAAACAAATCATTGAAACTCACGTTTCTGTGACTCCAATGTAGCATAGAGATCAGAATCGAGTGGAAATCTAAGAGTTATACCCTAACCTGAGGCTTTCTGGCCCAGCCTCCTACTTCATGGAGAAGGCACTTCCTGCTCAGAGAGAACCTCAGTTTCCCTCTCTGTAAAACCTGCCTTGACTTCCATGACAAGGAAACTGAGGCTTGCAGAAAGTTAAGCAATCTTCCCAAGACCATCACAGCTACTAAGTCTCCAAATGAGGGAAAGAACTCAGATGGCTTGACTGTGACACTGAGCAGCACTTTCTAATGTGCCACAGGGCTCCAACCATACTCTCTTTTCACATCTTGCCATCTTGTCTTTTAAGATGGTGATACCACCCTAACTTTAAAACGATAATACTTCTGGAAAAACCAACCATTCTACCACCAGGAAAACAATTTACACAGGACTGATAACATAAGGAAGAATTACCCTTCAATCAGGGAACATAGGTATGAAGTGGAAGCTTTCATAGCAAATGATGTCAAAGAAAAAATTGTCTGGGAGAATATCCACTTCTTTTTTATGTCAATCAGTTAAACTGTCCTTTGTCTTTGCCCATGCTATCCAAAGTGATATCAAATCTTGTACATACCTCTGACCCTTAAGAAACATTCATGAGAGAAGTCATCTTTAAACACAGAATTTGGGGCATCTGGGTGGCTCAGTTGGTTAAGTGTCTGCTTTCAGTTCAGGTCATGATCCCAAGGTCCTGGGATCGGGGTCCCTGCTCAGTGGGGAGTCTGCTTCTCCCTCTGCCTCTGCCTGCTGCTCCCCCTGCTTGTGCTCTCTCTCTCTCTCTCTCCATCAAATAAATAAGTAAAATCTTTAAAATAAAGAAATAAATAAACACAGAAGTTAAATCACCAAGCGATACAATGGCGTGAAACAAGAAATTCTAAATCTTCTCCATCAGATTCATGTGAACTAGAGAAGCCACTTGAAACTGCTAGAGCTGGGGCACCTGGGTGTGGTGCAGTCAGGTAAGCCTCTGACTCTTGGTTTTGGTTCAGGTTGTGATCTCAGAGACTTGAGATCAAGCACCACATCAGGCTCTGAGTTCAGTAAGGAGTCAGCCAGAGTTCCTCTCTCTCTCTGCCCCTCCCCACGCTCACTCACTCACTCTCTCTCTCTCTCTAAAATAAATAAATATTCTTTTTTTTAATTTAAAAAATAAATAAACTGCTAGAGCTAACTGCTAGTGGCCATTTCTCTCCCCTAAGGTATTCTGATGCAAGGAACTTTGTTCAATAACATTAGAAATCTGTGGGACAAAGGCCAGCACTGGTTTCACAAAGGGACATTGAAACATAATGTTTAAAAAAATAGCAGAGTAAACATTTTTGGAACTAATGTTGATATTCCTCCCCTGGCCTCTATTCCATCTTTTTTTTAAGCCTGATTTTTTAAGGTGGAAAATAATGTAATCACAATCTAGAATATTATGAATCCAGAGGGAGAAAACAGTCACATAATTTTAATACTATAATATATTTTGCCTAATACCCTGCAGATTTTTTTCTAGCTCATTTTGAAAATTTGAGGATTAAATCTTTACCATAGATAAAAGAACCATTGTAGAGCTAACTCATTATTGTTAAACTGTTTAAATTCACTCATCCCCTATTAGTACAACGGAGAAAATACAGCAGTGGGAAATTTTTAAAAACAAGCCTAAGCCTCAGTATTGAGAGAGAAACCAGATTCTTATTAATGAGATTTGGGATGAGTTATATCAAGGCCCAATCTCAAGCTTCCTGGTTGTAGCAGACTGGATTAATCCTACTGTACTCGATGATGGTATTTTATTGTTGGAAGGCAATAGGAAAATAATCTAGTCCGAATCTGTGAATGACTCTTGTGAAGTTCATTGTACAAGCACATCTTGCAGAACAACAACAATAAAACAACAGTAGATATAACACGATGCCTGTTTTTCAGATCAGGGAACTGAAGTGGAAAGAGTAAAATGGAAATTTTAAATAAATGGGCAAGCTCAGAATTTAACTTTATTTTAAAATTTTTTATATTTTTATTATTTAATATAAATATAAAATATAAATATGTTCTTATATTTATATTTTATAATATAAATTATATTTATATTTATTTTGTTTATATTTATATAAAATTTATATTAATAGAAAATATAAATATTTAAAATTATTTTAAATAAATGGGCAAGCTCAGAATTTAACCTGAGGGTTCTCCTCTCCTTTCCTTTTTTTTTTTTTAAATTGTAACACAATTTTTTTTTTTTATTCTTTGCCCAACGGGTACAGGTCTGTGAATCATCAGGCTTACATCTTTCACAATTTCACCAAAGCACAAACCCTCCCCAATGTCCATAACCCATTGTAACACAATTTTTGTTTGCTCCACTTGAAGGGTCAAGTACCTATGTTTATGCTGACTGCTGCAGGCCAAAATAGGATTTGTTTAGATTTCACTTGAATTAAGGAAAAAAGCTAAATTTGGACACTTAAATATGCAATCTCCCTAAACTGTTCAGTCTGTAAAGTGCATCACTTTATCTGAAATCTCAAGGACTGCTTAGTCATATATGTGGATGTATTTGAGTAATTGTTCCAAGTAACATAAATATTTCCCCCAAATAAACATAACAGACGTTTATGTTTAATAAAAAGATATTTTTATCTTGGCTCAGTTGTTAAATGTTTGCTTTTGGCTTAGGTCATGATCTCAGGGTCCTGGGATCAAGCTCTGCATCCGGCTCCCTGCTCCGTAGGGAGCCTGCTTCTCCCTCTGCCACTCCCCCTGCTTGTTGTCCCTCTCTGTCTCTCTCTGTCTTGTCAAATAAATAAATAAAAATCTTTCAAAAATGATATTTGAGCATGAAACTCTAAACCTGATCATTAAAAAAAAAATTTAAGACACATCTAGTGCAAACGAAACTCAAAATGGATATCTGTTTTCACTCCCTTTTCTCACAATAACTCACACTCCTAGGGTGCTGAAATTTGTAAGGGGCTCACCAGCATAAATTTGAGCTCAACATCACCTTCATAATTTCTACCTAAATGTGTTAGCTTATCTTTGGAGGTAGTGTGTCTTTTTTTTCTCTCATCTGTGAAATAAATGTACAAGACGGTATCTGTTTCAGCAAGATTGCGGACTTGTTTATAGTATGTCCAACTTCACCAGTGGCTTTCCTGCACCCACTGCAGACCCCTATAGCTTCATTGTCAGTGGAAGCAGCCTCAGCCCTCCTTTTCATCCCATGCATTCTTATCTGGTTCTTACTCCTCGCAAACCCTTTCCAATTTGCTGTTAAAGTTGCTCCCTTCACCTCACTTGTGGTAGATGGCTTTATTGGCCCCAAGTTTTCACCCCAAGTTTTCACCCTTTCCACACAATTTTTGTCATGGAACTGGGCAGCTCCTCTCTTTTCTAAGGCAAATCTAGGGAGAATGTATTATGTTCCTAGGAAAAATGTAATTTATCAAAATCAACCTAAGATGATATCAGACACTTTTTAATTTAAATTTTTTAAAATGAAAGGAAAATAACCTTTTTCTTTTAGAGGGTTTCTTAATTAATTTAAGAAGGTTTCTTCTTAATTTAGGAGGTTTCTTAATCCCTAATAGAATAGGTCCTAAAAATCAAAAGCAAAATGAGTTATCCATGTGAAATTAAGCACAGAAAATCTAAATACATTACCAATTGAAACTAAGGATCTACTAAAAGAAATAGAAAACTAAAAAGCATTAATTTAGAATATCTAAGAGTTAACTATTCTGTTTTAATTATAAATCTTGATGAATGACAAAACAATTGATCTGGTACTTTCAAGATTAGAAAACAACAAATGAGAGGTCGTGGGACCACCACCTGCTTTTCTAAATAAAGTTTTATTCAAACAGCCAAAAAAAAAAAAAGATTTCCCTATCCCCAACGTCAGGACGAGCATGTGACTTGCTTAGGCTTATGCAGTGATAGTAGATGGGACATGTCCAAAAGCATGAAAGTCATATGAAGGATTAGGCTTGCCCTCTTACACTCCAAGAAGAACATGCCTGGAATAGCCTTGTGGTTCAGGGAGAGAATAAGATCCCAAGGATGACTCTCTGCTCACTCCAGATGCAAGAGCAAGCCCAGCTGAGACAATAGAACCACCTTCTCGAGCCCAACCCAGGTCAGCTGAACCCCAGCTGGCCCATAATCAATGCTTACTGTTATATACCACTGAGATTCTGTGTCAGCTGCACGGCATACTTATGGCCATATTTAACTGGTACATCACCCCTATACCACTGTATCAGTTAACTACTGCTGTGTAACAGATTATCCCCAAACGCCATGGTTTCAAATGACAGTTATTATCTCTGGGTGCCTGGGTGGTTAAGCATCTGCCTTCAGCTCAGGTCATGATCCCATCCTGGCTCAGCCGGGAGCCTGCTTCTCTCTCTCCCTCTTGCCCTCTGCCCACTAGTGTGTGTGTGTGTGTGTTTGCAGGCACAGGTGTGCTCTCTCAAATAAATGAATAAAATTTTAAAAAATAAATAATGAAATGACAGTTACTTTTTTAAATTTCTGTGATTGGGAATTTGAAGAGTTCAGCTGGGTGGTTCTGACTCAGAATGTCTCATGTGGCTGTGGTCACGATGTTGGCAGGGGTTTCAGGAAACCGGTTTAACTGGAGCCAGAAGAGCACCAAGATGGCAACTCACGAAGTTTCTGACAGGGAGCCTCAGTTCCTCGCGTGCTGTTGACAGTACACCTCAGTCCGTTGCCACGTAGACCCTTTACATAGGCTGCCTGAGTGTCCACATGGCATGGCGGCTAACCTCTCCCGGGGAGAGAAAGCCCAAAGGAAGCCTCCATGTCCTTATGACATGTCCTTACGACGTTGTCTCCAGAACTATATACTGTCACTTTTGCTTTACCATATTCATTAGAAGAGAGCAAAGAAGTCCAAACCCTGTTCGAGGAGAGGAAAATTAAGCTCCATCTCTTAAGAAAGAAGAGTAGCTAAGCCTTTGTGAACATATTTAAAAATCACGACAGAAGGTCTCTATACATTTTTCCTCCATTTAAAACACATGCACTCCTTTCCAAGGCTTCCAAAATTCTCATCCCATGATGGCACCAGCAGAAAGTCCAGAATCTCATCATGTAAATTCGGTTTTAGGGCCCTGAGTACAGTTCTTGGGGCCCAGCTCCTCTCCATGCAAAGACCTGTGCACTAAAGGGATCAGTTAGCTGCGCCCACCACCACACCCAACATAAAATGGTGAGACAGGCACAGGAGAAAGATTACAATCATACACAGATTTTCAAAAATATTCAGGTAACATAACTTTTACTGTTTTTTTTCTCATCAAGTCTTTAGAAGCATTATTCCTATTTCACAAAAGAGTAAATAGATTTATGAATTCATATTTAGTGACAAAAGGGTAAAACCTAGTGAAAGGACAAAATGATCATAAAGAAAAATAAGTAGTCAAGTACCAGAAAGTTGGATAAAGTTATTAGTTAATAGGATAGTGGGAAACCCAGAATGCCTAGATTATGAAAGGCTTAATTAGTCTTAGTATATCAGCACTATTTATTTATTTATTTATTTATTTATTTATTTTTAAAGATTTTATTTATTTATTTGACAGAGAAACAGAGATCACAAGTAGACAGAGAGGCAGGCAGAGAGAGAGGAGGAAGCAGGCTCCCTGCCGAGCAGAGAGCCCGATATGGGCCTCGATCCCAGGACCCTGAGATCATGACCTGAGCCGAAGGCAGGGGCTTTAATCCACTGAGCCACCCAGGCGCCCTATCAGCACTATTTAAAAGACTTTCCATATGAGCAGCCATGAGCTATGAGAAGATATCTGTTCCCACTTTACTGGTAATACCTGCTAGAACAAAGTTTTTATAGTATAGAATTTCTGCTTGGAATTCTATTGAATTCAAGACTATCAACAGACCAGGTGTGAAACCAAGTATCATATTTTTAAATCATGTGGAAAGACATACCACAGTATATTCATTCACAGTGCAAACATGGTATGCAGGTAGCAAGGAACTGGAAAAGTACTTTTGAGCATTGGATTATATTAAATAGGTGCTTTATTTACCCTGGGAGATAAAAGGCAGAAGAGGATACATCCTATGTGGTTACAGTTCTCCAGGTACAGAAATCCTTCTCAGTCATATACATAACATTGTACACAGTCTGAATTGAGAAAAACATATTCCCAAACCAAGTACACTCATAGAAATGGATTTTTCATGTAACCCCCCAAAATGAGACAGTTTCCTGTTTATCTCTTTGTTGCTTTGGATTTCTTTTCTTCTTTATGAATAACATTTCTTGCATTTAATTTAAAATAACCAACAAAGTCCTTTCTCCTGCCCCTCGTCCCACCTCCCTCTGCGAGACTTGCAGGCACCAGCATGGCCACCAGCAACATGACAGCAAGACACAGGGCAATATGAGAGATTCTATTGTTCCCTGCACTGGACAGCTTACTGTCCAGTAGAGGAATTAATCCCTAAAGAGACTGAAATGCCTTTCAGGATGGTGAGAGAGGAGCCCCCAACTACCTCAGAGGACTTGCAGGAGCTGTAGAGGAAGCCGATAGAGTACATCCTAAATAAGTCAAAGGTCAGTTTCCAATCAGGACATACAATGGAAAATCCCAAAATAACACGAATTTAAACACCATAGAAAGTTATTTCTCTCAGAGTAGAAGAAACTGGAGGTAGGTCAGGAATCTTTCTAGCTCACCACTCGGCCACGCCTAAACTGTGACCTTCGAACTTACCGTCTAAGGTGCCTGTTAGAGCATCAGCCATTGTATCCACTTTCCAGGCAATAAGATGAAGGAAGGTGGGGGGGAAGACTTTCAAACCACCTCCAATCTCAGAAGACTTCTTCGAGGAAAAAAACGGTAAAAGTTATGTTGTCCGAATATTTTTGAAAGTCTGCATGTGATTATAGTCTTTCTCCTATAGCCTTTTGGGGGGGGGTTCTCTTTGAAAGTTTATTGTTACTTAAAAATAAAACCTAATATTTTTTACATTTTACATTCACCTCTCAGAACGTTTGATGGTACCAGTTAATGATGCTACATGAAGAGCCCACCAGCTGCTCGAAATGGCTGCAGATTTTTACCATTGGTATCAGAGTGGTTTGAGCTCTTTGGAAAAATTAGGGTAACGTGAAGTACCGAGATTTTCAAATTCCCAAGTTGGAAACAAGATGTTTAAGTCGGGAGAAAATTTAGTAAAAATTCAAGGCTAAAAGGAAATGTTAATAGAAACACAAAAACAAAAATATTATAGGAAATGGGATTTACACACACACATACACACACACACACACACACACATTAGGTGAAAAAAAAAAAAACCGCAACATATCCCACCAATATTTCTCTTAGAAAAGTCACCCAATCCTGAATACAGTGTCTCACTCACACAACACTTCCAATTATATCTCATAGAACAAAATTTAGTCTCATGACTACCCAGCAAATACAATACTTGAGCTGGATACAGAGATGTAGCTCTCAATCTGTGTCACAGATACCATCTTTTTCTGCTTTGTTGTTCATTTTTATTTATCTGTTACCCTGAAAATAAGGGGCTTAAGCCTACTTTAAGATGTGAGTACAATGTTTTACCAGAAGTCCAGTGTCCAATAGAAATGTGATGTGGGCCACATATGTAATTTAAAACTTTCCAGTAGGGCGCCTGGGTGGCTCAGTTGGTTAAAGCCTCTGCCTTCGGCTCAGGTCATGATCCCAGGGTCCTGGGATCGAGGCCCACATTGGGCTCTCTGCTCGGCAGGGATCCTGCTTCGTCCTCTCTCCTCTCTCTCTGCCTGCCTCTCTGCCTACTTGTAATCTCTCTCTCTATGTCAAATAAATAAATAAAATCTTTAAAAAAAAAATAAAAATAAAGAGAAAAAAAATAAAAAAATAAAAAATAAAACTTTCCAGTAGCCACATTTAAAAAGTAAAAAGAACCAAGTAAAAATGATAAAATGATTTTAGTAATGTATTTTATTTAGCCTAATCCATCTAGAATATTCTAGTATGTAACCATTATAAAAATTACTAATTAAAATATAATATAATAAAATAGCCGATAATGCCTAAAACCAGCTTAGTGAAAGTTAAGATCCTGATAACCAGGAAAAAAATGTTTGTAATATATATAACAGAAAAATGGTTAATACTTATACACGAAGATCTCCTCTATAAAAAAGTAAAAGAAAAAAATGTAGGTTCAAAAGTCCACAATACTGTTAACATTTCAGCTGTCTCCGTTTTTTTAATCTCACATAAATGTTCCTTTCTATCCATCTCACTAACCCATCCATCCATTCATTCATTCATCCATCTGTCCATCTATGTTATTCAACAAATAGTCTTCATCTGTAGAATCCTTATACAACGTGGCAGAATATGCAATTTTGCCCTATCTACATGCCTCAGTGCCTGTGACTGTCAAACCACAGATGTATGGCCAGCTTGAGAAGAAGGCCAGACGTACTGATGAGTTGATACCTCTGGAAGCAACCCTTAATCAATGGTGAACCGTTGGGGATGAATACCACAACACTTCACTCCCCAGATGGGACCACTGGGAGGTGCGCAGTTCACTCCTTCCCAGTGGTCCCCTGGGGGATTTAACCCTAATTATTCCCTGTACAGATTGGCTTCCTTCCATTTCTTGACTCATTTCCCATTCCCTTTTCAGTGCTTCCTAAAATTACTTCTCAGATCCTTGCCTCAGAGTCACTTCTAGAAGAGCCCAGCCTAAGAAAAATTCTAACTCAAACTTACCCTCCACAAAAGAGGGATTGCTCTCCCATCTGTGCTCTTAGAGTACAAATTTATATTGTTCTCATAGCACATTTCATTTGTTGAATTGTGTTTTAAAGATTCTTATCTCTCTCCTAGCTTAGACTGTAAACTTCTTTATGTCCATATCCAGTAGTTCTGTGGCAGAGGTCACAGTCCCTGAATTTTTCCTCGGCTGGTGTTCCTCTTCCTAGTCATTTTGGGTTGGAGATGGTTGAGGGGATTAATAGCTGAATATATTCATTACGATCCAGTCAAGGTGCCCCTCACTGGTGATGATCTTCTGCCCCAGTAGAGATCCAGAAGTCTATAATCTTACTTCTCAGGCTGATTTCATGCGTGCTCAGAGTGTTCTGGTAGCTATTTAACTCACTTCAGGGGACCTGTTAAAATAAGGACTCCCACTTCTCCGCAATGTTGCCAAAAAAAAAAAAAATCTTAGATTGTAAACTTCTTGAGAACAAGAATCTTGTTTACTTCTTATCTACCCCACACCGAATGGCACTTGTCCTATAAAATTTATCTTTTTAGTTCTTTTTTTTAAGTTTTTATTTTAATTCCAGTATGTTAACATGCAATGTTATAGCAGTTTCAAGTGTACAATATAGTGATTCAACACTTTCATACAACATCCTGTGCTCATCGTGACAAATGCACTCCTTAACCCTCATACCCTATTTTACCCATTCCCCACCCACCTCCCCTCTGGTAACCATCAATTTCTTCTCTGTGGTTGAGTCTTTTTATTTCTTCTAGTTTTCTTCCATATCTTTTTTCTTTTAATTATTAGCTCAACATTGTCCTTTTTCCTTGAACATAGTCTTTGTCATCTTCTTCTCATCAGAGTATATATATTGAGTATTCTTTGGAAATATATAATTGTTGGGGGAGGGCATTGAGAAGACAGGACCACCAGTTAACCAGTAAGCTGGACCCCGGCAATCAGAGACACCTCACTTCCTCTCCCGTCCTTGGAATGTGTTATTTCTTGCTTCCCTGATTGCAGAGACTGCTCCAAGGACCTAGTCTTGAGAACAATGTGGTGTTGAGAACACCCAGACAACATAAGTGACTGAACCCAGTTGAGGGCTCTATATAAATATTTAAGATTTTGTGGTTGGGGGGCAGGTGGAAATCCACTCACCTTGCTATGCCCAAGATAACCCTTGTATATAAGTTCCCCTCCTTTTTAAACCTGCCACCTGCCAACATGGAATGTCTTGCCTCTTTCTTCAGTCTGTGAATATGAGGGCTGATTTCAGAATATACCTGAAAGCAGGGCTTACAAACCATCTATAAGCATATCCTGTCTTTACTATGGACACTTATATTCTCTAGTTTTAATATCTATCAGTCAAATCTACTTTCGTGAAATGGTATTTAAGTATTTTACTTACTTACTTTTGTCCAGTTGTTATATATTGAACTGAGAGAGGTTAACTAATGTCTATTGCCATTAGCACATTTCTGACTACTTCTCTTTTCTTTCTCATACTCTTGGCTTAATGAATATTGTGCTTATTTTATTATATGTATAGATACTATTTCTGTATCTTCATTAAACTCTTTCACATTATAAAGTACACTACTTGTCTCTTAATTTCAATTATACTTTGATCATAACCTCTATCCTTGTTTTGCACACATTTTTCTGTTAGAATTTTATGCATTCTTTAATTTTTATTTGTCTAAATTTTGCTATAGTTAGTTCTTTCTTCACAGCATTCAGCTGGGTTTGATTTTGAGATTCAATCGATCCATTTTTAAGTTCTATGAATTTATTGTTATGCCTTCCTAATGAATTGTGTCTTTTATCATTATGAAATCTCCTCCTCTATTTCTGACAATACTCTTTGTCTTGAAGTCTATCATAGCTAATATTAATACAGCCATTCCATCTTTTGTGTGCTTATTACATGAATGATATACCTCTTCCATGAATTTATTTCAACCTATCAAAATCTTTATATTTATAGGGTATCTTCCATAAACAGCATACAGTTGGGCCTTGATTTGTTATCTATTTGGAAAATTTCTGCCTTTTTATTGGAGTGTTTTATTATATTATATATTACCATTCAATATAACTACCAATGTGGTTAAGTTTAGAGCAAGCATTTTACCATTTTCTGGTTTTCCCCCTTTTTTTGTTTGTTGATTTATTTTTCTGTTTCATGTTTCCTGCCTTCTTTTGAATTATTTAATTTTTTAAGGATATTTTAATCTATGGTCTTATAAACCATATATCCATGTGTATTAATTTTTGGTGATTATGGTAAGGATTCCAATATACATCCTCAACTTCTTGCAGTTGATCTAGAGTTAACATGGTACCACTGGATGTAAAACATAGACATCTTATAACCATATAGATCCATTTATGACCCTCTAGCTTTTATTCTACAGTTGTCACATATATAATGCCTGCATGCATTATGGTCCCTACACAAAAATGTTATAATTTTTGGCTTCAGCACTAATATATATTTTAAGAAATGGAGGGGAAAATATTTTATATTTACTCAGGTATTTATGATTTATTCATTTTCTCATAAAACAGAGGTCTGAAAGAAAGTAGTGCCAGAGTTGGTCCAATGACTCGACAAAATCATCAAAGACCAGAGTTTCTGTTTCTGTTTGTCTATCATGCCATCACATCAGATGGGTTTGGCCCATAAGCTTGTCCCTTCATGCACACACCATAGCTGGCAAATCTGTGGAATCATCCTTTATAGATACACCAACATTCAGCTGAAGAATAAGGGTGTTTCATTCAATACTTTCCAAGAAGCCCAGTAGGATCCACGCCTTTGAATAGGAATCCCAAGAAAGCAGATGGCAATGTATTTTCATCCTCTATCATGGGAGGCAGGCTCTCTAGGAGATAAGGAAGAAAAAGAATTGCTGGGTAGGAAATCAACAGTTCCTGCTATTCCCTCTTACCTTGATTTATTGGTAGTGTCTGCTACGAGTGCTATATTTAGAACTGAAGGTTCGATTTTGAAGAACTGAAAATGGGTCAATATTCAATATCTGCCATGCATCTGGGAAGCTGGGGGTGCTTTTCTTCCATTGGCCTAAAATGTGCCACTTAATCCTGGAACTATTGCCTTCAACACTATATTGCTAAGCTCTCGCTGCATTAGAAAGCCATTGTCTGAGCTGAAAATCTAGTTTTAGTATACACCACAGTTTAAGATGCCCACCTGTCTCTAGAACTCAGGCTCTGCGTTGATAGTTAACTTTCATATCCAACTTTAGGTTCAAACTAGAGACAAGTCCCGTATTACTCATTAAGGAATAACAAGAGCCCGGTCTTACCTGGCCATTCTTGGAGACAGCCTGGAGCCCTCTGTTTAGTGGAACACACACTCAACCAACTAGAAATATTTTAAGCAGAAAGGAATCGAATACAGGAAATTAGGTACTGACAAAAATGGCTTGGAGCAGAGGGCTCCAGGCTGTCTCCAAGAATGAGTCCTAGAACATGACAGAGTGGAAGTGCTAGAGGAGGTACTCTCTCCAAGGTCACCACAGGATTTATTGAGCCAAACACGCACTACAGCTGTGATCCTGGAATGGGGCTACTGGAGTCAAGTCATGGCCACTACTGGTTCTGCCTCTGCCATAAACGCATACACACCCAGGAGGCCAAAGAAGAGACACTGGGAAACTTGCAGAAAAACCCACCAGCTCTAAGAAAAGAGCCGGAAAAGGCAGGAAGATGGCCTCCAGCTACCTTTGCAATATTGTGTTTTATAATAAGAAATATACGGTTTTTGTCCTTATTCCTGGCTCAGAGCTCCTAAAACCCCTGGAATTTCCTTAGTGATAAAGATGGTAAAGGTATCTTTTAATATTTATAACAAGCCCCTTTTCAATCACACCTGAGTTTATATTAATGAAGTAACTTTTGAATAGCCTCAGGATAAGGGCCGGTTACCAGGGGAACCAACCCTGTGCTCTGACTGTTAGAATTTCCAGCCCCACTCCCCACCTTGCAGGGGAAACTCCATGCCCCATCCTCATACACTGCCCACTTCCATCTCTTCTGTCTGGCTGTTCCGAGTTGAATCCTTCATAACAAACCAATAATCTAGTAAGTAAACTATTTTCCTCCGTTCTGTGAGCCACTGTAGCATCTTATTGAACCCAAGGAGAGGGTTGTGGGAACCTCCAATTTGTAGCTGGTAGGACAGAAGCACAGGGAATAACCTGGATTTCAGATTGGCATGTGAACTAGGGAGAGGGGCAGAGTCTTGTGTGACTGAGCCCTTCCTTTACCTGTGGGATCTGATGGTGTATGTCTAGGTAGAGAGTGTGAAAGTTGAGTTCAGCTTAGGACACCCAGCTGATGTCTACACAGAATCAGAAAATTCTTACTGTGGAAAAACCTACACATGCAGTATGAGAACTACTGAAAGCAAAGTGTAGAGTAGGGAGAAACAGAGTTTTTCTTTATAACCTTCTTCTTTCCAAATGTGTCATGGTTGCGTCTCATAGACAAAACACAATTTGCATCCAGATTATAGATGCAAAGACGAGTGGTCAACATAGTTTTTGGCTTTCCAACCTCCAGTTTACATAAAGGTATTTTAAAAGGAGAGTAGATTGTGACTGATGGGCCATTCTTCCCAGTTATGTATCATAGTCACCATGTCGCAGTCCTTATATATTGTATTTGTATGTTTTGCAATTACACAGTGCCAGAAAAATGTGATAGAAGTTATTCTCTTTGGGAAATAAATTATTTTAAGTTAATCTATTCTACTGAAAGTAGAGGAAATGCAAGTAGTGTTACCTGGCAACTTTGAATATCAATGAAATGATTAAGCATATAGTTTCCATTTATTCATGAGCTACGGCTCCACAGTGCCAAATTTCCAACTGTTTGATATTACAAGGTAGGACGGAAAAGGATCTGACATGTGTAGGGCTCATTAGATCTTAAAGGAAAGTGTTTCCAAACCTTTACCTCCCCCAGGCTTATTCATTCTTTCCCCCAGGGGAAAAAAATCAGTCCAAGAAGAAATTCACTCTGGCTTGCATCACATAAAATCAGAAAACTCTAAAATACTAAATAAAATGCTACTGTAGACTGAATAAAAGCCACCTAACGATATCAGGTCCTAATCTCTAGAACCTGTAAATATTACCTTCTAGGCAGAAGAAGTCTTTGTAGATGTGATTAAATAAGGATTTGGAGATGGAGGGATTACCCTGGTTTATCCAGGTGGACCCAGAATGTAATCACATGTATCCTTACATGAGAGAGACACAGGGAGATTTAACACAGATACACAGAGGAGAAGGTGATGCAAGTCAGAGCAGATAGAGATTGGAAGACGTTGGTTTTGAAGGTTGGAGTGGTGCTCCCAGGAGCCAAGAAATGACTACAGCCATCAAAAGCTGGAGAAACCGAGGAACAGACTCTTCCCCTGTATCCTCCAAGGGAGCATGGCCCTGTTGATTCTTTGACTATGGCCCAGTGATACTGACTTTGGACTTCTGGCCTCTAGACCTGTGAGAGAATGAATTTCTGTTTTAAGCCACCAAATTGATGGTAATTTGCTGCAACAGCTATAAGACAAGTATTTTACAAGCACCAAAATATCAGAGCCTACTAGCTCAGTTGCTTACAGCAATTTTTCTCCACTGACATGTTACCACAGAGCACCAGAGTATACCAGTTGTACAGACGGGAAGAGTGTGGGTCAGAGAGGTAACACAATGATTGAGATCACGTGAGGTAAACAGCGATGCAGCAAGGTTTTCAATTTAGGTTGTCCTGTTCCAGAGGCTGTGTACGTTACCACACTGATCCCTGAAAACCGGAACAAAGGCTTCTCATCTCAGCCACGGGAGTCATTTTCCACTGCACTCCTAACAGAAACCCTGGTTTCTTCCTCAATGTCTCCCTCTTCCTTGTGCCCACACCTACTGAACAATGAAGTTCTTTCTATCCGAACTCAGTTACAGTTCCTGAATCTATCTCCTCCACCCATCCCATCGCCACTTCCTTAGTTCCTGCCTTTATGATGTTTTTCCCAAATCATGGCAATCGTTTCCCAATTTTCTCTACTTACTCAATGGTTCCCTGTTACCTAAGCTATAACGTCCAAGACCTCAGCATGGCATAAACAACCCTTCATCACCTGATCCCAATGACCTCACCAACTTTATTTGTCCCCCACACCCATTGTTCTAGTTACACACTACATTTTTTATTCCTTTCCTGTACACTAGGCTTTCTCAAATGCATGATGTTGTCCCTGCCATTCTTTCTGTGTAAAATGAACTTCCTCTTTTCCACTAGCCATCACTCTTATTCATTTTTCACAATTCGGGACAAACGTCACCTGTCTCATCAAGCCTTTCCTGAGTCTTCCAGGCGACTGTAGAAGCTTTCTCAAATAACAGGTACCACAGTGCATATACCAACTGGATCATGAATTCCTCAAGAGTAATGTAGAAATATTATAGACTTTCTATTGTAGTTCAACAATCTCCAAACTAGGGTATGTAATACCCGTTTGGTGAGCTGGAAGAAAATATTAAAACTTAATTTTAATTTTTTTATTTATATTTTTCTTCATTGTTTTAAATTTTGATTTATCTGATGTTTTATAAAATATACATAATATATACCAGTAGTACATGTATGTAATTTTCAAAAAAGAAATATATATGGGAGAAGATCACTAATTTTTTTTTAACTGATAGAAAAGCATAATAAAATGTTTGGCAACCACTGTCTTGCTGGTTTGAGGGGATTCAATAATAAATCACCCAGGTCCAGCAGATAAATTTCTTTATTTTCAAAAAACTGGCATCTAGGACAGTTCTCCACACTTGGCAGATACTCTGTGAATGTTAAATGAGTGAATATAAATAAGTACATGAGGAATACAGTTTTAGCATGCATGTTGCCATGGAAGAAATAAAACATAGTCTTTTGATCCTGATGATCTTAAGTTCGAATCCTGGACGCCCCACTTTATAAGTTTATGTCTTTGGGTAACTTACTCATCATTTTATTTATTTTTTTATTTATACATTTGACAAAGACACACAGAGAAAGAGGGAACACAAGCAGGGGGAGTGGGAGAGGGGGAAGCAGGCTTTCTGCCAAGCAGGGAGCCCAATGTGGGGCTCGATCCAAGCACCCTGGGATCATGACCTGAGCTGAAGGCAGACGCTTAAGGACTGAGCCACCCAGAGGCCCCGTGTTACTAAATATTCTGACTGTCAATATTCTCATCTTGTGAAATAAAGACAATATAGCAAGGTGACTTAATAACAAGATATAACAAATGTCAGTTGCTTAACATGATGCCATGACATATTAAGAACCCAGTGCTTGAAACCGTGTCTGCAGTTCTATGTGGCAATTAGCCCAAACCAGAAACCCCTGGGACCTCATCAGTCCACCTTCCTTCTACCAAAATTACTTTGCCTTACAGTCACCCAAGGCAAGGGCTTGTGTCCTTAGATGTGGATGAATTACATGGCTGAAATCCAGGTAATCTGAAAGTCAGAGAAGAATCACATAAAGTCGGGTCATTCGTGAACTTCCTCATTATGCCACACTGAAAAAGAAGTTTGCTAAAATGAAGTTATTCTCTTCAGGGTTTAGGCCAGTGTGCTTTCTGAGCTCACATGGGTTGAAGGTGACATTGCTCCTAATGATTTGCAGGTGAGAAGGGAATAAACGTCTTCTACTGGTCATCGAAGGGAAGTCTCTGCAAGTGGAAGGTCCTCGTCTTCTATGACCTGTGAAAACACAGCTGGGTCCCAACGAACTTCACAATATCAGTGAAAGGAGGTATGGAGAGAGAAGTCAGTTAGGTTGCAAAGTCCTGAGTGAGAACAGAGCAAGTTCTCCTGTTCACCTAGGAGATCCCCATAGGGTTGACTTTTCCAGGCCCTCCCCAGACAGAGTAGGAGGTTGTATGGCTGTTCTTGCATGTAGCTTCCTAAGGGGATTATGGGTCAGTCCAAGGTACAGCACAGATGCTAGGTGTTCAGACACCAAATCCCCAGAAGACAGGGCAGGAAAGACAGAGAAACAGAAAACAGAGTGGGGCAGCCACAACAAAAAACATCAGGGGCTCTAACTCACTCTCCAACTCTTAGTTTAGAAAGTCCTCTTCTGGGCAATCCTTCTTGATCCACCAGTACAGAAAAGCTTGAGTTCTGAACGTTCATCATCTCCATGGAGGTATAATTTGGGGTCTGCTCCCCAAATGTGCCTTTTCCAAGGCCCACTCTCCCTACACCACAGTGTGTGTGGAAAATACATACCAGGCCATTTGTTCCCTAACCACACTAAAGTCTTTCCCAAGCAAGACAGTAAATCTAAAAAGTCTAAATTGAGGCTTTAGAATGTACTTAGAATTTTGTACACTTAGAATTTTTTGCCTGGTACTGTTCTAAACTCTTTTTACAATACCCCCAAAAGATAGGTTCTGTCATCTTGTATTATAGCTGAGAACACGGAATCCTAGAGGAGTTAGGAGTTCCAGAGATAACATGGTTAGTGAGAGGCTCAGGCAAGAACTGAATTCAGGTTTATCTTATACCAATGATCTTGACCTCAGTTCCTCCCCAAAAGTGTGCCTCGGTCTATAACATACTTCTCTGTCATTACCTACATAAAATTTTTACCAATTCTCAGTGACTCAGCTCAAACACCATCTGCTACATATAGTCACCCAAGACCCTCTGTGCTTCTTTGGATACAACATTCATTCCAATAAATACATATTTATTGAGTTCCTATATGAGATAATATGTATAAGAGTTTATGTGTCTGGCACATAGTTACTGAAAAAGCAATCTATTTTAACCCCTACTGCCCACTTCCTCCCACTTACGCTACATTGTGATTATTTGTAATTATTTTACCTCTGATGCCACTTATAATCTGGAAGGAAAGAAGTTGATCAAAGAATATTAAACCCACTCATGTGTAGGACAATGGAAAATTATTGGAAAACTATAAGAAAATGAACATACCAAAACCCCTTTTAGTTGAGTATCAGAGGGTTTCAGCTAGATTTGAACACTAACGTCTGAATGAATATTAAAATTCTTTGAATGGAGTAATGCTCTAGAAAGGAACCTAGAGTGATTATTGAAAACACCTACCTGCTAGAAATAGAGAAAGAGAAGAACAATAAGGTAAGAACCCAACTGAGGACAGAAATAAATAAGCTGCTGTAGGAGGGATCCACATGAAGGCATTATGTTTCAGAGAATGGCAAGGCAAAGATTCTGAAATCACAATGAGCCAAGTTTTACACTCTTGTGAATTGAGGATTTTTTTTCAAGATTTTATTTACTTATTTGGCACAGAGAGAGAGAGATCACAAGTAGGCAGAGAGGCAGGCAGAGAGAGAGGAGGAAGCAGGCTCCCTGCCAAGCAGAGAGCCCAGTGAGGGGCTCGACCCCAGGACCCTGAGATCATGACCTGAGCTGAAGGCAGAGGCTTTAACCCACTGAGCCACTCAGGAGCCCAGTGAATTGAGGATTTTTAAAAATCTTACTGAATGAGAATGTTGTAGGAATTAAACTAAATGAGAAAATCTATGTGAGAAGTTTTATTCTCTGCCTGTCATCTGATAGTCCATCCATAATGTGTGTTCCCTGCTCCTTAGCACCCCTCTCTGAATGCTGGTATCCAGTTTGCCTTTTTTTTTTCTTTTTGTAATAGTTTCATTGAGATATAAAACATACCCATATATTTCAATGGGTTTAGTATATTCACAGAGTTGTATGGTCATCATTACAATCAAAAGACCATTTCAATCACCCCCCAAAAGAAACCCCATAGTTTTTAGCTATCACTGACACCTATGCTTCCTGGCCCTGGACAACTAGCCACCTAATTTCTGTCTCTATATATTTGCCTTTTCTGGACACTTTATATAGATAGGATCACATTACACGAGATCTTTGGACTAGCTTCTTACACTTGGCATACTGTTTTCAAGATTCATCTATAATGTAACATGCATTAGTACTTCATTCCTTTTTCTGACCAAATAATATTCTACTTTATGGATGTGCCATAATTTGTTTATCCATTCATCAGTTGAAAGACACTGGGTTGTTTCAACCTTTGGGTTATTATGAATAATGCTGCAGTGAACATTGATGTAGAAATTTTTGTTTAAATATCTCTTTTCACTTCTCTTGGGTGTTTTCAATAACAGTGCAATTGCTTGGCCAAAGTGGCCTATTGTTTGAAAAATCTATCCTTCATAATGTGTTCCTAATTCCATAATTGTTCAAAAATGCAAAACTTATCTTGCCCCTTGGTGAACAAATTCTTCAGTAACTCCTCATTATATAAAGACTGAGGTCCAAATTCCTTAAAATCAAAATGATATGCAAGATCGTTTAAGATCTGACTTCTGGCCAACTTTCTAATTTACCTCCTACCACTCTGCCTCCTGCTTCTAAGACTTCCAGGAAACTGAAATTTCCTAACCATGGGCAAAAACTTTAGTCAGACTTGAAATTGCATGCTTGCTTCTGCCTCTCATCATTTTATCTGATCCTTAGCTCCCTTAAGTATATTATGAGATTATGAGTATATTATGGTCCAGTAAATTCTATATTGCAGAGATATTGACAAGGTTAAATATGATAGAGTGACGGGTCTGATACACTGTCTATCTTTAATAGAGGGTTGTTCATCATCATCATCATCGTCATCATCACACTCAGCATCGTTATGTCTCTGGATTTTGCAAATGCTTTTCTCCCAATTATAAATTGGAATGTCTTTCCAACTTTTCTGCAAAATGAATTCCTTCAAGTCTCAGCTCAGATGTCCACTCTTCCACATCAGCAAGTTAGTGCATTTTATTTTTCTTTATTTAGTGAACATGTATATTATGCTTATTATGTTCTTGGTCCCTAAACACTTTTGTAAATATTAGCTCTTTTTTTTAAGATTTTATTTATTTATTTGCAAGACAGAGAGTGCTTTTACTGAGCAGGGCAAGGAACAGAGGGGCAAGGAGAGGGAGGAGCAGGGGGAAGTAGGGGGAAAGAATATTCAGCAGATTCAGTGCTGAATATGGAGCCTGGGGCTTGCTCTCATGACCCTGGGATCATGACCAGAGCAAAAACCAAAAGTCAAACTCTCAACCTACTGAGCCACCCAGGTACCCCATATTATCTCATTTAATCCTCATAGCAATCATATAAGATAGGCAGTGTTATTCCTTTTTTGTAGCTGAGAACACTGAAGCACACAGGGATAAATAACTTGCCCAGATCACCTAGCTAGTAAGTGGTGAATGCAGACTGTGTGTTAGCAGAGAGACCTTATGAGAGGTACCCTCTACCACTTTTTTTATTTTTACATTTTATTTATAATATTTTATTGCCTTGTTTTTTTTAAACTTGACTTTTTGCTTTGTTTCATTTTGTTTTTTAAAGAATGTGATGTTTGTGGACATGTCTGTGGAGATGTTACAGATCTAACTACACTGAATGGCTACTAAGGTCATGGAAGTTGACAGGCTGACAGAGGCTCTCCTGGACCATGGCTGAAGCTCAGTGAGATCATTCTCTTGGTGGAGACTTTGCTGAGTTGCCAGCACCAGTGATTTCCAATATCAGGATTTCAGTATTTCTACATAAACAGGTTCTAAGAAGAAATACTTTTGCAAAGCCACTTGATCTCTACAGGCCTTGACATTTCCTCATTTATAGAACAGGGGTGACTGGCTTGGATCATCTTTCACACTTCTATTGCTCTACATGAGATTGAGATAAAGATCATAACCTCAACATCATGCCTGCTATTATTCCAGGTGCTGTGTTAGTCACATTACATAATTTACCCATTCAAACTTTTCTAGTATTTAATCCTCATTTTCAGAGAAGGAAACAGAAGAGACAGAATTGTGTGTTGGTTAAGAGCATTGTTTCTTAACAAGACTATCAGTGTTCCTCATCCCAAAGTCTCCTCTAACTATGGAAGCATGAGAAGATCTCTTACCCTCTGGCTGCTCCTTACAGGTAAACTGGGAATATTCTTTAAAAAAAAAAAAGATTTATTTATCTGAGAGAGTGTGAGAGAGCACAAGCAGGGGGAAGGGTAGAGAGGGAGAAGCAGACTCCTCATTGAGCAGGGAGCCTGACGTGGGACTTGATCCCTGGACCCTGGGATCATGACCTGAGCCAAAGGTAGACACTTAACCTACTGAGCCACCCAGGTGCCTGTAAACTGGGAATATTCTAACAGAACCTAGACCACAAAGGGGTTGCGAGGATTTAAAAAGGCCATGCCTGCAAAGCATTAAACTCAAGTCTTGGAAATAGTAAGCTATTGTTTTTGTACTTGTCTGAAGAAACAGTATCAGAAAGTGGTGCCCACCAGGATAAACCAAAGATCATGCTCTTTCCACAGCACCACATACCTCTCTGTCAAAAGATTTCTGAGCTAGAGGTCCTGCTTGTCCTTCAAATCTCAACTCCCGTTATCTCCTCTGGGAGCTTTCCCCAAAGCTCAGAGTCTGTTAAATACCCCTACTCTGTCTTCAAGTAACCTCCAATAATATACTCCTCAGAGTCCTTACTTCACTATGTTATAACTTGTTGGATTAACTGTCATCTCTCCCAATGGGCTCTGGGATTATGAGAGTATCTTCAGGACTTCACTCAGTGTCTGTGATAAATGTATGAATGAGTGGATATATGAATTAATTAATTAATTAATTAATGGCAGTGTTAAGTTGGAAAACAAAGAATCATCTCCTTTTTAAGACCAGTTCTAGTAGCACAAAAAGATGGGTAGTTGTCCAAAGGAAACCATGAAGTTCTTAAGCCCAAGAGCTATAGATGGAAGTGGAAAATTAAGAAATGAGGTCACAGATTTATTTTCTAGACTACATATTGTAAAATAGAAATAATGGTGCAGGGGAAATTTATGTAATATGATTTAATTGGTCATTTCATAATATCAACCATTTTCACAGCAAATTCCTCTGTGTGTGATTAGATTAATCTATATTTGTCATATCTTTCAACATGGCAGATCTTTGAGGGAAAGACCTAGGAAATGGTGATGTTTAAACTAAGGAGAAGTCAGATTAATGGGCAGAGAGAAAGGCAAACCAAAGTGCTCCCTTGTGAAACTGGGGCCATTTGCCTTATCAGCAGCTCAGGCTTAGAGAAGTTCTAGCTGCTACCTCCCCGATTCTGCTAGTCTCTCTTTCCCTTCATCCAATGTTGGTAGTGAGAGGATCTCTTGATCCACTTAGGGGTTTGTGATAATAAGTTCATATTCAGGTGCCCTCTAGAGAGAATCTTAGGAGCATTTGAGGGCATTACTCTTAATTGGCAGTCCAGGATTTGATTATCAGTATTTAAAGAAGTTCATTTTGCATTTGGCAACATTTCTCTTTCCACTACGTCTTACAAACAAGAATTCTTTGACCTTTACTTTTTCTCTGATCCCTACCCCTTAATCCTTATCCCTTCTCCATTCTGGAAACTCCCTTAAGGTATAAGAAAACTGTGGGATCATGATTTAACTTAGCTTGGAGCTCTTCAGGGACCATGCATGGCTGTATGTCTAACAGAAATGACTGCTACAATGTACAGGTCAGCAGGCTTAGGTCCTCCAAGCTTCTCTCTGAAAAGGAATTCTGAGATAGATGAAGTTCATTGAATCAGGCTTACAGTGTAACCCTAAAGAAAACTTTGATTGGTTCAGCTTGGACCTGTGTCCACTTCTGGAATAATAACTGGGCCCAGGGGTTAGGATACTATGATTCCCTAGCCTGAGTCAAATGCTCACTTTATCCCTGTGGTTGAGGAGAACAGAGGGGGAGGGAAGCTTGCCTCATGACTAATAGGGTCCATGTGGAATTAAAGAGCTTCCCAAAGTTCCCCAAAAAGCAGTGGGATGCAGTTACCAGAAGGAGAGAGGCAAAAACAGGAAATGTCCATGTCCATACAGAAAAAAAATAAGAGTATAGACTCCGTTTTTCTGAAATTCTTCCTACTGATACAGCAAACTATGTCCTTTATGTCACTCACTTCCTTATCTCCCCAGATCTTTTTCTAGCTTTGGAAAGTTCTTCTTTCAGTGTTGCTTATTTTCAAATCTCTTTTCAAGCCAATGTTGTAGTTGTTGCTTGTGTCCAATCCCCTATTATCCCGTTTTTTCTTCCTCTACATCCTGATCGAAAAGTCAATTTTGAAAACCCCAAATGATTAGAAAGTGCACTCAAATTCATGACTCCCCATTAAGTCATTACGCTTTATAGCTGGTATTATATAGTATTAATTTAAAAAATGATTCACAGCTTTTAAAAGCCTCAAATATGAGGCTTTAAACGGAGTCAAACATGAATAAATCGGCATGATCTTGGAAAACCCACATTTTGGGAACTATTGTACTCATTTGGCAATTTGGAAACTCTATTTTTTTTCTCAAGGTCATCTTAATTTCCAACGTAAAACACCCTCCAATCTCTTTCAAAGATTTTTCTCAAGATAGGTGAGTAAGTATAAGGGTTTTCCAACATAGTCTAATTGAGAAACACTCCTAGGCCGAAGTTGAGGGGGTTGAAAGGAATCTACTCCTGGGAGTTCCTGCCATGCTCAGAGCACATGAGCTGTAGATGGTCAGGCCAGGGGAAGCATAGCTGTCTGCCGGCTGACCAGTTTGCAAAGTCATCTCCCCCAGCCTCCTTTGCCTGCTAAGAGCCATTAAGACATTAGACCTGGAGGGGACCTTCTGGTCACATTGCCCACTATCTTCATTTCACAGAGGAAGAAACCGATGGCCAGAAAGGTAAAGGGCTTTGCCAGGATGATCCAATAAGTTAAAGGCTGGGCTAGAAAAGAACTCAGGCCTTGTGACAACAGTATAGTACTCTTTCCACTATATGCCACACTTTTCCCCTTTCAAGGTTTCCTTCCTTTAACAAATACCTGAAATGATGTCTCCTGTCAGGTCTCGTGTGCCTTCGTTCAAAGCTGGTAGGTCTTTCTCCCTCTCAACCTCCCTCCCTCCTTCCCTCCCTCCCTCTCTTTCTCTCTTCTGTCCTTTCTTACATCCTCCCATTTCTTTCCTACTCTGCTATATATAAAATACAGCAGAAGGATGCATAAAATACCTCAAGATCATAAAGTAAAAAAAAAGTAAGGGTCAAATTACAAGGAGAAAGGAATGAGGCAAAAAAAATGTATATTATATTAAACTAAATATGTGGTACAAGGGCAAGTCCCAGATTTACTTCCAAGAGTTCTAACAATGAAGACACAATGCACAGGAGTCTTTCTAATAGATCAATTACTTAAGATGACACAATTATTCTGAGTACTGAAACCAGATGGAAATATTCTTCAGAGGTTCCTCATAAGAAAAATATCTGAAGTTTTTTTTTTTCTCCCCCCTTTAGGTTATCTGGCCTGGAATGGGCTGAAAATATTAGTCTTAAGAAGTTTAATTGGTATTCACATTAATACGGATTGGCCCAAGTCACAAAGGTGGTTAAAACTTAAGTGAGTGACCTCCCTGCTCTTCCAAAGGCCCAGTCGCTGTCTCCTGCCCCGCCGTGATGACTCCAATGGGTCAAGGTTGGATCATGGTGGAAAAGAGACTCACTGAGACCCTCACCTTTCTTGAGGACTCCTGCAGAGTTTGACCCGGAACACATCAGAGAGAGAGAGCAGCAGGGGGTTTGGGTATTTCTTGCTAATTCAAAGAAGTTTATTAATTGTTAGACACTTTCCATGCCTCTTCTCTTTTTTCAATTAACACAGATAATGAGGAGTAAATGCAAATTCCGAACAGACAGGTCATTAATACGTATATTCATAGAGAGAGAGAGGAAGATGGGAATGAGAACGTAGAGGTGAGCTCTTGAGGTTTCTCCCT
This sequence comes from Ailurus styani, assembly GCA_002007465.1. NCBI lineage: Eukaryota > Metazoa > Chordata > Mammalia > Carnivora > Ailuridae > Ailurus > Ailurus styani. Next base: position 728,347 of record LNAC01000032.1, read on the forward strand.
TCACACGCGGGTTGTCCAATTTCCCCCCAGGGGCGCTGTAATGGTCTTAATAGCAATGATGAGAAATCCATTTTCATTACCAAATAGCATTCTTCGGGTTTTGATTTGTATCTCAAATAAATTTTTATGCTACAGAATAATTCTGTGTATTGACTATATATAGGGGAAGTATATCAGAATACATCTGAAATAAAGAAAGCAGAAGACAGGTAGAAGCCCGTCAGCCCATTGATCTTTCCCAGAGAGGCCCGAGTCCCCAACAGCCCCAAGACAAACTCATTCCCTAGCCCTTCCTTGCCCTCTGCTATTCACTACCAAAGTGAAGAGTCTTGGCTTGCAGACTCAAGGGTTCAGATAGTTCCAGGCAGGAAGTCTTCAGTGAGGCAGACATGTGCTCACAGCATTGTGAAAATCCCAGAGTAAAACTGGACTTGTGAGCACCCATCACATTCTCTCTCTCTTTTTTTTCTTTAAGATTTTATTTATTTATTTGACAGAGAGAGAGAGAGATCACAAGTGGGCAGAGAGGCAGGCAGAGAGAGAGGGGGACACAGGCTCCCCACTGAGCAGAAAGCCTGATGTGGGACTCGATCCCAGGACCCTGAGATCATGACCCCAGCCGAAGGCAGAGGCTTAACACACTGAGCCACCCAGGCGCCCCCATCACATTCTTTTATTGTGTTTTCTTAAGTTAAATTTCTTCCTCTTGAACTGCTGTGCTCACTGCTCATTTAATTAAACTTTTGTAGGTATCTATTTTGGAGTGTGACTCTATTTTTACCTAATTATTTGCACTTCCTTTATTTACATAAAATAGTCAATGTCTTTTATATTTACCTCAATTCCCTCCAAGACCAATAAGGACCATTTGCCAGTATAATAAGCTCTTTTAAGACAGGTCTATTTGGGAAAGTGTCTAAGGTAACCCAGCCCCCCCACCCCACCCCAAAGCAGGGCAATAGAAGGAGATGCTCAGAATTCTGATAGGGAGACAAGGGATACTACTCTGGGGTGTCCCAAAGCATCACTGGAGGGCAGTGGGTAGCAGGATCAGAAGCGGGGTGCCTGGCTCAGCCTGGGAGAGGGCCCTATCCTACCAGAGTCTTTAAGGAAGCCCTGGGCCTCAGTGTCCCTGTTCCAACCAAAAACCTTGTGAGGAGGTGGAGAGCCATCTTTATTCTCTCAGTTTTTGCTCAGGAAAGGGTTAGGGGTTGGCTAAAGGCCCTTTGGCCTCTTTGGTTTATAAACAAATCACATCTTTGAGAAAAAAATAATTCTTCCTAGGATTTAGAATTTTCAAAGAGGTCTCAAGTGAAAATGTTCAGGAAACAAATATTGATTTTTCTCCTCTATGGCAGTTAACAGTTTATGGATGAGTTTTTAATATGCAATATTAAGAACACAAAAAAGCATTTCTCTTTTACAAAACAATATGCTGTCCAACCTTTTGAAAATATCTCCAATAAACAGAGCTATGCAACTCTGGGGCGATGTAGTGGTTTGTGGTAATTGGTTACAGCGGTTCTAGCAAATGAATACAATTTAAAAAAATCATCCTCCCTGCCCTTAAGGAAATTGATAATCTCCTACATGAAAGTGGATGGGTCAGGCAGGGCCTTAAGAGCTGTTCCAACAAGAGCTTCAAGAGCATCAGAGGCAAGAGAGTGAGAGAGATCATCTCTGTGAACAGGAAAGGCCTCAAGTATGGAGTAGTTTGTGAATATCCAAAGAGGGGACAGAATTCGACAGGTAGAAATGGGGAGTTTGTCATGGAATGGTATTCCGAGCAGAGGGAGTTATGGGAGAAAAAGAGCCAAAACTTAAGATGTTCAGAGGATCTTAAGTGATTCAGCTTGGTTAAATTCCACCTATGAAATAGAGTTCCAGAAAAGCAGGTTAGTATTATTAGAAAGGCCCAGAAACAATGTGTGTATTTTAACATATTTTTGTGCCAGAAAAATTTGAGCTGGTATCAAGATCATCCAGCCTAGTACTGTTATTTTACATATAGAAAGGGAAATTAAAGGCTCCATTTACTTTCCCCAAGGCCAGATAGCTAGGTCTGGAATAAAGTTAGTACTAAAATCCAAATCTTTTACTTAATAATTGAGTCATCTTTGCAGTAAACTTATGTCTTTCAAATACTGCTTACTCTCTGTTCTAATTTTTAAAAATTTTACTACTAAATATCAATTAACTGTTACTTTTTGAGCCTCAGTTATTTATATTCAATAGTAATTACCTATCTGGTTATGGGTCAGAAACACACACAATAAATCTTTTCATAAAGACTCCTAGTGGTGTTGCTGGGCACCCTCCCAACCTTCCCATCCATCTTTCCCAACCTTCTATAGCCCCTAAAATAAGTCTAGCAAAGTCACCATTTAGAAGGTTTTATTTCTAATATCATGCTATGTATGAATCTTACAATGTAGAAAATTAAAAAGAGAACTGATCCATTATCTCACTACTCTGCTAATTCCTGTTGACCTTTTTTTTTTAAATGAAATACAAATACATCATAAGAAAACTCAAATACTTCAGAAAAACAGTGTAAATAGGAAGTAGGAACTCTCCTTAGTTTGCTCCCAGGTCTTCCTCCAAACATACATCCCCAATGAATTCTTGTTTGTCTTCCCAGAAAAAAAAATTTTTGTGTGTAATTGTAGGTGTTTTTCTATACACAATGTGCTGTGCCTTACTTTTTTATTTTCCTTAAAGATATATCTGGAATCCTTCAATATTACAACCTACAGAACCATTTCTTTTAACCAAACTTTATAATATACCATTATAAGGATGTGTCATCATTTCATTAACCAGCCTCCCATTATTTCGAGTGTTTTGTTAATACACTGTTGAGCAATATCTTACACATACATCTAGAATGTTTTTTGTTTTGTTTTGTTTTACATCTAGAATGTTTTTGTGGGTGTATCTTCAGAATAAGTTCCTAGTTGTAGAATTACTAGGAATTATCATGCAATATCACCCCAACTAAAGACCTTTTAATACTCCCCCATCCCACTGCAGGTAGAGTCAAATCCAAATATCTTGATTACCAAATTGCCAAGACCTGCCTACCTGTCTCTTTAACCTGTCAGTTACTCTTTATTTATGACCTGGGGACACACCAGCGTTTTGCCCTTACTCCTGCAAACTCCTCTCCTTTCTTACCCCAAGACAAGACTTCTGTACCTGTTCTTGCTTCTTGTAACTTTCTGCAAGCTGTGGTTGCCTCTTTGTCACTCTGGTTTCAAATCAAAGTCATCGTCTCTGTGAGGCCTAAAAGGGTTTAAATGACCACTTCTGTCCCTTCACGTCATACTGATTTTCTTTCTTTCTTTTTTTTTCTTTTCTTTTTCAAGGTTTATTTATTTTTGAGAGAGAGAGAGAGAAACAGTGTCACGTGCCGCACGGTGGGGGCGGGGAGGGGGGGCGTTGTGGGCAGGCGTAGGGGGAGGGGCAGATGGAGAGGGAGAGACAGTTCTTTTTTTTTTTTAAGATTTTATTTATTTATCTGAGAGAGAGTGAGAGAGACAGAGCATGAGAAGTGGGGGAGGGTCAGAGGGAGAAGCAGACTCCCCTTGCACCCGGGGATCATGACCTGAGCAGAAGGCAGACACTTAACCGACAGAGCCACCCAGGCACCCCTAGGAGAGACAGTCTTAAGCAGACTCAGCTAAGCTTGAAGTCTGTTGTGGGGCTGGATCTCATGATCACTACCTGAGTGGAAACCAAGAGACCAAGGTTTAACCGAATTCGCCATCTAGGCACCCCTGATTAATTTTCATTTTAGCACTTCACTCTGTATGAAATTATTTTGTCTTCCCCTCTGGAATGTGAGCTCCAAAAGAACAAGAGCCCCATCTCTTTTCTTCTCCACTGAGCCTCAAGATCTCAAAGAAGCACAGGCTCAAGGAATATCTGTGAATAAATGGTTAGAGGGTAAATGGGTTTAAAATGACCAAATAGGTGGCCAAACTGGTTTCGGTATGGTCACCTGTTTTTATTGCCACTGGCAGTGCCTCAATACCCTTGGAAGCAGTTGGTACTACCAAGCATTTACTATTTTTTGTAAATGCCCATTTTAAAGGTCAAAAATAGGGACCTATCTCCCATTTCAGAGTAATTTTCCCTTAGACACTGTTAAGAACAAATCAGATATTTTAATATAACCTCATAACCATTTTCAAAAAATAGACAGACAATAACAACCATTATTTGAGTGAGAAACGTAGTAAATGAGAATGTTTCATATTGGTTTGAAATTGATGTGATGACTCCTAAGGGCATTGAATTTGAAAATCAAATCTTTTTAAGACTAAAGCCTTATCCTTACAATATACAGTAAAATGTTTGCTGGAATTTGATTCCTTTCTCACTTCCCTCCCTTCTTTCATTTATTTAATCAATCATTCATTCACCTTACAAATATTTATTGATTGCTCACAGGACCAGGTACTGTAGAAAATCCCTCTCATCAGACCACACCCATCTTCTAAGTCAATATCACCAAGCAGACCTGCCTGGGCTTTATTTTTAAATTCATTCTGACTTGAACTGCAGAAGTACCCAAAATGACAACCCTTAAATGGAGAGAGAAGCAAAGTCTACACATGAACTCTTTGGGAGGATGGCCTTAAAAATTACTTGCTAATCATCAGCCAGTCTAGCCCTCTGATTTAAGTAATATTGTACTGGATTTAAAAAACCCTTTCTTTAATTTCGTATCATATCTTCCTCCTTTACAGAGATATTTCTCCCAGTTCCCACTTTTCGGTGCTTCCAGGCAACTTAACTTTGAATGAAAATACCCTGTACTTGGACTACAGGTGAGGTGGGGAAAAGAGCAGTGGAGGAAGGAAGAGAATTTTCTTCTTGGTCCTAATGTCCACCTAATTTTTAAAGCATGGGTTCTTTATTACATTTTAAGCTTACAATTACATTCATAGATAAATTTTTAGATACCTCCATGTCTCCTATACCTCATTTTTCCGAACCTGTGGGTAACGAGTGGAGGGACTGCCGGAGTAGAAGATCCTTTTCCTTCTGAGAATAAAGAGGGGTGTAAACAGAAGCTGAGTTTAGGACACTGCTATGACATTGGGGGCTCAGTAGGGGGTCAACATTACATTTAGCCTTCTCCTCAACACAAGTCTCTTCCACCTACCCATGAAATATATAAAACGAAATTTCTCGTGCATATAAATAAAGTTTTTGCATTGGACCAGTTGGCCCAGTTCTCCTATCTGCGAACTTCCTTCCCCGCTTTGTCTCAGTTCATTAACTCTACCCCCCCACCCCGTACCCAAACCCTCCACCTAGCCTCTCTCCCTCTTCCGGCTACTGGTCGCTCTCCACCTTCCACCTTCTCATCCCCAGCATCCCCAGCCCGAGGGACTGAGGAGCTCTGGGGGCTGCGGGGCCCCAGGTTTGCGGTAGTCAAGGCCGTCGCTCTGGGGTGGGGGACCCCGAGAGTACGGCGGGGGCAAGGAAGTGGAAAGCGCGTTCCTCCCACGTGTGATCTCAGCACAAATTTGCCTGGAGTTCTCCTCGCGAAAGAGCTGGCAGGTTTTACTGTTTCTTTACCGCCTACTAGCCAAGCTTGCAGGTCGCGCGCGGAAGGGCTGTTCCTGGCAAGCCGAAACCACATTCAAAGGCAAGGCTAGGCTGCCCACGAGGTTGGGATTGGGGATTGTGAATGACCTCGAGGCCACTACCTCCTTCTCGGCGCCCTTCCTCCACTCCCCTAGTCACCTCCGCGTCAGCAAAACTAACCCTCGGGGCGAGAGGTCTCGCTCTCTCTCCCAAAGGGTTAATTTTCCGATCGCACGAGGGGGAGGAGATTTCCCCGTAGACAAGTAAAAAGGGTGATGGACAAACGTGCGGGCACTAAGACCGCAAGGCATTCATTTCCTCCGACGGTGGATGCGGACGCCGGGAGGAGGAGAGCCCGGGAGCGAGAAGCTGGGAGCCGTGGCACAGGCAATGCTCAACCCTGGATGTAGCTGAGAGAGGCTGGGAGAGGCCGGCCCCCGGAGATCCAGCAGCGAGGGGCAGACCTGGGGGGGGTGGGGGTGGGGAAAACAGACAGGAGAGCACTCGAAATCAAGCGCTTTACAGATTATTTTATTTTGTGTAGAGAACACGTAGCGACTCCGAAGATCAGCCCCAATGAACATGTCAGTGTTGGCTTTACAAGAATATGAATTCGAAAAGCAGTTCAACGAGAATGAAGCCATCCAGTGGATGCAGGAAAACTGGTAGGTGATGCTTTCGCGTGATACTCTTCCCGGGAGCCCTGCGCGTCTTCCCGGTGCGCCTTAATGTCGGGGTTTTCTGTCTGGGGCGTGAATGGAGCGATGAATCGCGGGCGGCAGAGAGCTGGTCGCCGAGTTCCCGGGTCGCCCGGCTGCAGGAACCACTGGGGCTGCATGAAGCGCGTGGGGCTGTGAGTGCCCCTGTGTGAACCGTGGCTACACATACATCTTTAACATAGATTATGTAACAGAGAACATACATGAGTATATAGAGTAAGTAGGTGACTGCGCGACACGGAAGGCGGGAGAGATGCACAGTCCAGGTTCCTCACCTGAGCTACCTTCTGGTTTTCCTCTAGATTTGGGTTTTCTCGCTTGGCCTCCCGCAAGCTGAGTGTGAAAGGCTGTGGAGGAAGGACCCAGGCTTCTGCTCCTTTTAACCCTCTCCCGCCTGCGCTCTCCGGTCCTCGCCCTCTCCCCATCCCTCGTGTCCTTCCTTTCTCCTTGCAGCCCTCCTACTTCATTGCCCTACTCTCTGCAGCTCCCCGGCCGGATTTCTCCTTTCCCGGACCCCTTTCCCCATGCGGATCCCTTTCCGGTTTCATTAAGAGGCGGGGGCGGGGGGGGAGGGGACAATGAAAACAGTAATAAAAATGAATGAACCCGGGCGAGCGGAGCCACGCCATTATTAAGTTTCTGTTTTACGGGAACGCCTTTTGGACACACTCAGTTCTAATTCAGTAGGAAGCTGTTGACTGGAGTTGAGACACGGATTAAAAACCCCTCGGTCCGCACAGTCCTTGGGGGCTCTTCCCCAAACTTCCAATAGGTAAAGAGTCTTGGTTGTTTAGTGTGCTCCCTCCGCCAGTCCTTTTGAAAAATCCCTATGTGGGAGGCGATCCTGTGTCACCTTGCAATATTTAACAGGGGAGGGTGTGCTCGTCTCGCTTCTTCCTTGTAGACCGAGCTGCTGGGGCAGACGTTCCCGTCCTCTCCTTAAGCCCGGGTCTGGCGATCAGTAAAGTGCACGCTCAACGCACCCCGGAGCTGGGCAGTGGCCTGCAGCCTCCCGGGTGCTGGATGGGAGGGTTGGGCTGAGGGGCTCTCCGGCGCCAAGGGATCCCGCCCGCCGCCGCGTGCGCTAGTGCGCGTGCCCCGCGCCGTCACGACCTGCCTTCCCTCCCCCATCTCATCAATGGGAAACCAAAGACGCGGGCGCGCCGGGGGCCGGGGCTGGCTGGTGCAGTAGGAGGGGGTGCCATTTCCTTTCCTCCGATCCCCAGTTGCAACCGGCCCAGGGAGTCCTGACCGCGGTGCCGGCCTCGTCCCGCCCAGCCGGCCCGCCCGAGGCCCTCTGGCCATTTGCGGCTGCAGCCGGGCCGCGCCAGCCCCCTGCGCCGCGCGCGCCGGCTGGGCCCGGCCGGTTGGGGGCGGGTGTGGAGGGCACGGCGCACTCACACCCGCTGCGGCTGGGCGGGGGACTGCACTAGGTGCTGGGCGTGAGGGGGCCCGCAGGCCGCGTCTGGCCGGAGCCGGAAGCCAGCCGGGGGACGCGATCCGCTCGGAAGCCCTGGCGGTGCGGCGAGCACTTGGGGCGCGGGGCCGAGGCCTCTCCTGGGCTGGCGAGCGCCGAGGGTGGGTCCGGAAGGTGGTGGTACACCTCTCGAGGCTCGGTCCCGTAGGAGTGCGGACACTGAAAGGCCTTTGGCGCTCGGGGAGGCCGACCCCTCTCGGCCCGTGCGGCCCGGGGACCTTCTCCGGAGGCACTTCCTCCTCCCGCGGAGAGGGCGGTGCTGAAGGCGGGGCGGGGGCGGGGGCCCGAGGCCCGGAGCGCTCGGCGCTGCGAGGCGGCCCACTGTACGGCCGTTTGTCCCGTCCTCCTGCCGCACCACCCGAGCCTGTCTTCTTCCCCCGTTAGGACTGTGTGCTGTTTTCTAGTCTCCCCGGTCTCCGACTTGCTGCACCTTTGCCGAGCCTGCTTCCTGGAGTCGGCGTCCCCGCGCCGTGGCTGCCCCCATGCAGCCCCCAGTCAGGGTCGGCCAGCCCGCCCTTGCACCAGCGCGGTCGGTCAGTGGTGCGTCTTACTTACCCGTTGCCCTTTCTCTGAGGCCAGGTAACCCTTTCCCGCCTCTTTTATCCGTTCACTCAACAAGTACACGATGAGCCGGACAGGGCCCAGCCCTCACCGGGACTGAACATCGCCAAAATGTGCCAAGTGATTTTCTCCTGTTGAGCTCTCACCTTCTAGCTCTTCCTTCTAGCTCTTTACGGACCTCTCTTCTGGCACCATCAGCCCTGGCTTTTACTTATATACGTGACTATTTACATGTGTGCCGGCGCCTTCTTCCTACGAGACCATCAACTCTTTAGGGCATGGTTCTTGTCTCATTCGGAGCACGATGAAGGTGCTTTGTACATGGCAGATGCTGGCGAAGATGCTTATCCAGTGAGTTAAAATGATTACTGGTGCCCATTTTATTGCAGCGCTACCTGTTAATACCTGGAGTTTAACGTATTTGGTCACCTACTGTGTTTGAATACTATATCATAGTCACCTACTGGGATTTTTTCCCTTCCTGACTTTTTCTTTCTTTGTTGACCCTATTTTTTTAGCGTGCCTTTTGCAGTCAGAAAGCCTTACTGGCTGTTACTGTTTCCTTGCATGTCTTCCCGACCTTAATTGTCTTGCTTTCTCCTTTTTATCCCAGGCGGGGTGCATTTCTCAGTATCCTGGGGGTCCAGTTTTCTAAACCGCTCCCCCCCCCAAATCCCAACAGCACAAAGTCTTGACCAAGGTGTGTAAGAAAATGATTTTCTTTTTTCTTTCCCTTGTTAACAGGAGTAGGGAGCTCCATAACCCATGCGTAGACCCTCCTGGGGGCAGGGGAAGTTTAGGAAACCAAAGCCATACCTGCTCAAAATGGTTTGAAATAGCTTCTGGAGGAAAAAAAAAAAATGTTGTGAAGCATCTTCTCTGTCTTTTGAGCAATCATTTACCCTTGTCCTTAAAAATGTCTTAGACCCGGCCTCAAACAAAGCTTGTTAATTTAGAGAATTAAAACTTCTCTCTCAAAAATGAGCTACATGCCCTTTGAAGAATTGCGAGCAAGGCCAGGAGTGCTGTTTTGTCAGTACGCTGTCCGCCTTACTTTGCATTATTTAAGAGGACCTTAAATAAGAGTAGTTTATTAAACATATTCTGAAATTCATATTCATTACCTTATTACGGTCCCCTTATTTCGGAGTGGTATTTGTATAGAGCACCAAAGTGTTCAACTGTGGCAAGCTTATCAGGTTTGCTGCTGCCGTAACAAATGATTAACCCTATACTCATTGTTCTAAACACAGGATAAGTACTATAGACTTTTTTAATTTTCTAGCAAGTAGTTTCATGTATAATAGAGCAGCAGTTGAAATGCAAAGTAATAAATGTATTTCCTTGGAGAATCATGCCAAGACCTCATCTTGAAACTACACGGCAAGTTAAAAATATCTCAGGTAACGTTACCCGGTATGTAGGACTTGATTAGACGAGGTAAAGGTAGAGGAAAACGCGTGCTTTTAGCTCAGTAACATTTTTGACTTCCAATTCTACAGTGAAAAGCTCTGTCTGCGATTTTACAACACTGAAAAGAAAGGCATTTTGTCCTTTAATGAGATGTCTTGCCTTTACCTGTTATTTTCACCAATAGCTGATTTCATTTATAAGTGCTGCTAGCAAGGAAGCGAAATCACGTAGTGACTGGTAAGGCAAGACGACATAAAATTCACTGAGTGAGAAGGGCAGTTGGGCTCTGCCTTCTCTTTCAGCAGCCTGCTAGGTTTGTGCTAACGGCGGTGGATGCTAGTTAGTCGCTCCAGTTGTAATTGTCTGGCCAATGATGATTATCTTCTGATGTCGGCTGACACGGTATTCACCAATAGGAAAACAGGAGGCCTGTGCTGACTGCTGTAACATTATGGCTGTGAGGTGACGTCATCACAGGGCTTGCCTAGAACCTCATGAAGCCCTTCCCTCCCCCGGCATCCTTCACATATCCAGCCTTTCAATGCTTTGTATGTTTTTCTGACTTTCTCCACTCCCCCCCACCGAGGTATTGGTTATAAAGGTTTTATTGTTTACATTTTGTGTTCTGTATTTTAGGGTCTGCAAGCGAGTGTAGGAATTTTTTTTTTTAAAGATTTTATTTATTTATTTGACACAGAGAGAGAGATTACAAGTAGGCTGAGAGGCAGGCAGAGAGAGAGGGAGAGGAGGAAGCAGGCTCCCTGCTGAGCAGAGAGCCCGATGTGGGCCTCGATCCCAGGACCCTGAGATCATAACCTGAGCCGAAGGCAGAGGCTTAACCCACTGAGCCACCCAGGTGCCCCCGTCACGTTCTCTTATTGTGTTTTCTTAAGTCAAATTTCTTCCTCTTGAACTGCTGTGCCAGAATACACACGAGCAGGACTCGCGTCAGAGATTCAGAATGAGTATGTCAGTATGAGTATGGAGGTGCCCAGGTACCATGAAAAGTCTTCCCAAGCAATTGTTCCTGGGAGTACTGCTTGGATGATGCTGATTCCATCCTCCATTGTTTGAGTTTGTCTTCTCAGACCATTGATTTCACAAACTGAACAACTTTCACCCAGCTCTACTTCCTTGGTTGGCTTCGAGGCGGGATAACACTCTTTTCGACGCCCTTGTTTCCCTCCCCGCCCTCCTCACCTCTAATTCACAAGTCCTGCATGATCTGCCTCTCAGGTCATTTTTCTTGGTTCATGGCCATTGCCAGTGTTCTCCCTCAGGCCCCCATCCTAGTTTTTGTTCCCTCACTCACTTTCCTCCCTCAATTGTTTTCCTGTTCTTTCAGCAGAAGTCACAGATCCAGTCCTGTCACTGTTGCCCTACAAACCTTCAGTGGTTTCCCACTGTCTAGATGACTAGTCCAAATTGTTTTGGTCGGTTTGAAAGGCCTTTAAAATCTGGCTCCAAAGCACCTTCCTAGTGTTACCTGTTGAAGTAGCCCTCCTCAGGGCTGTCTATTCAAATGCAAATTAAAAATCCCTTCTCCTCCCCACCCATCAAAACCCACTGGGTCTTCCTTTGTGGTTTGCAGGCACTTGACTTATAAATAGGTGAATATTTTTTCTTCTAGCTTTGAAATCAGTGCCTATCACAGAATTTGGCATATAGGTGCACTCCGTGTGTGTTAAACAGATGAATGCATATTTGTATGGATACTCAAGGCTGTTCATCCACTTTCAAGTGTATCTGATTTATTATCCAGCACACTTTATATTGTCTGTAAGTGAATCATGGGACACTGTCCAATGCCTTATTGAAACAATAATAAAAATCCATATTCTCTTCTAATATTATTTTGAAAAGGAAAAGGTATTAATTTATCATGACTAATTTTTAGTGAAACTGTGCTAATCGTTGGGGATTATTATTAGATCTTTTCTAGGCACTTAAACCATCTACTCCAAACAGAAAGAAGTCAAAAGACTTACAATGAGGGATGGGTAGGACTGCATGCATAAGGAACAAAGATCAGGAAGAAAATAATGCCAAAATGGTAAAAGATATTTGTATCAAGATGGTGAATGGTGGTTTTTTTCTCCTTTTGCTCTTCCAGTTTTCTATAATCTTTTTTATGTTATACTCAGAGTATGTATGGGTGGTGTGATTATGCCTGTAGTCTTACTTTTCCATTTTTATGCATTAACTCTAACATATTTACTGTTTTTATAATAAAAGTTGCATTTTACAATGGTGTATTTGGTATCAGGTAACACACTTCTTTTTAAACTAATGAATTTTTAAATAAACATTAAAAAAAGCCACGTAGTTAAACAGAAACACAGTTCGTGGACATTGAATTGCACAATCTTCCTTCCAGTAAATACACTTTCTCAGAATAAGGTAGAGATAAACCATACTATTGACGTCACAATAAATTTCCTTCACTTTCTCCAGTTGTAAATTACACAGTTTGATTATTTTTTAGTAGGAAGGGGTTATACATCTTTAAGCAGGTGGGGGGGAGAGCAGAAATAAAAGACATTAATTTGACTTTAACATTACAACTTTTAGGCATGGGCTTCCGGAATGTATCTAATAGGGCAAAGTTTCCCCAGGGACAATAGTCATCTAATCTAATAGAGATAAAAGATTAAACATAAACCTGTCTCTAGAGAGAAAAAAATGAATAGGATAATTGGCTCAGGGACCTTGTGGCACCTGGAACAGATGCTGTACACATACCTGGAATTCATCATTAACAAATACTTCCAGAATTGCAGAATGCCTGGAAGATCGTATCTCATTTAGAGGAACTACAAGGGTTTTGTTTCTCTCTGAAATGAAGGCTTAGTCCAGAGGCCATGCTGTGTGGTTGCCAAGAACCTGGTGTGTCTTAATCTGGTGCAAAGTCCCAGGGATGACGTTAAGAAGAGTGTGACAGAGCTTTTTAACAGGACGTATCAGCCTTGGGCATTGCCTTGAACTCTTGCTTCTTCTGGACTGCCTCTTACAAAAAGATGGGGGGTTGCCGTTTGAATACAGGAAAAGTAGTATTTTTCTTTCGTTTTTATGTTACCAGTGTTTAGGAAGACCTTCCATTCCGTATTAGTCTTTTCCTCTCCATTGTCTCAGCCAGCAAACAAAAGGGCACAGGAGAGAGGAAAGGGAGGTTGGAGGAGAATGGTTCCAAATCATATGGGATACAGTTTTTAAAGATCTCTGTAAATGATCTGATGATCATTTGGTTCTATCATTTCTGTAAATTTAGAAAAAGTTCGCTCTTAAGCTATAGACAACTTAAGTATTCTTTCTGGATGCAAAAAAAAAAAACAAAACAAAGGATTGGTAGAAATATCCTAGAGAAGCAAAAAAGAATATTAAGTACTAAAGAAAATATTGCATATTTACATGTTTCAGGTTTATTAGACTTGGATTATTTTTAAGAGTGTTATTTCCTCAAAAGATATTTTTTCTGGAAGTAAATTTAAAAATTTAATCTACTAAACATTTGTGACTTTCTTTTCGTCACCTAAGAAGAAAATGTGTATTTGTCTCCTTTCAGGTAATTTTTTTTTTTAAAGGAAGCTTTCTGCTACTGTAGAAATTTATTTCTTTTTTAATTTTAAAAACCAGCCCCAAATAGAGCATACATAGTTTCATATTCTAGAGCAACGTGCTTATATCAGCCTAATATCAAAATTACAACTAACTAGGGCGCCTGGGTGGCTCAGTGGGTTAAAGCCTCTGCCTTCGGCTCAGGTCATGATCTCAGGGTCCTGGGATCAAGGCCCGCATCTGGCTCCCTGCTCAGCGGGGAGCCTGCTTCCTCCTCTCTCTCTGCCTGCCTCTCTGCCTGCCTGTGATCTGATCTCTCTCTGTGTGTCAAATAAATAAATAAAAATCTTAAAAAAAAAATTACAGCTAACTAAGCATAAAATGTTCTGACTGGCACAATCTCTGTGGATATTGTAGGTGCAGTTCCTGCCAGGAGAGAGTAAGAGCTGTATTATTGTATTTGACTTTTTAAAACCTTAAAACAAAAATTTTCACATTATAAACTTTTTTTTAAGATTATTTATTTATTTGACAGAGAGAGCTCAAGTAGGCAGAGTGGCAGGCAAATGGAGAGGGAGAAGCAGGCTCCCCGCTGAGCAGATAGCCCAAGGCAGGGCTTGATCCCAGGACCCTGAGATCACGACCTGAGCTGAAGGCAGAGGCTTAACTGAGTGAGCCACCCAGGCGCCCCTCACATTATAAACTTTTGATAAACTTAAACATTCAGACAAATTTTCACGTACTATAAATGCTTGATAAATACTTACATTTATTTTGAAAATAAGCTTCAAATTTAATGCTGTCTAATATGAACATGGTGGTGATTTAGAAAATAAACCTCTACTAATTATTGGACTTTTTTTTTTAATCAAACAAATGTTGATGCTAATCTCTTCTTTAGTTCTGCTGTGACAATAAGAAGTAGTCAGTGCATTGTAACTGGTGGCTGGGCTCAGATGGTAGATGTTATTTCATGTGAGTAATTCAGGCAAACCAGACAGTTGTTTTTCTGAATTGGCATTGCCTAGATGAAATAATACAGTGGAAAACTACATGAAACAAACTAAAAAGAAAAAAAGAGAGAGAGAGAGAGAGAGAGATTACCATGTTTTTGACAATTCTATCATGGCTAAAGAATAGTATGGTTGGCCTCATAGATCTAAGAGTTCATCATCTGACTAAACTTTCCATGGAGAATATTTCTTCCCCACAAAGAATTTGGTGTCCAGAGCTCTGTTTTCTCAGTGACGCAGGAGAGACGAGGTGTTGGGATTCAGAAGCCAGTAAATGGTGCTTGTCTGTCCTACCTTCCCACAGTGGAGGACAGAAAATGACAAAACATGGTGCAACTAGATGCCCCTTCCAGGATTAAATTTCCCTTGGCGGAAAGAATACATAGGCTCTTTCTTCTGTTTATAGTTTGTCATATGTAGATGGGCTATACTAGATCGAAGCTGTTTCTCCGTAGGTAGCTATAGTATAACAGTTCTAACTATGATTTTTATATGCCAAGTCTAGGATGTTTGGAATATAGTAGCTTTCCCAAGTATTCTATAAATTATATTTTCATTGATCTGGGGCCAGACCATCAATAGCTTGCTAGTTGTCTTTAGTAGTTGGCTGAAATTGTTTTTCTTCCCTTTTTTTTTTTTTTAAGATCCTATTTATTTACTTGAGAGAGAGCATGAGAGAGAAAGACCGCACACAAGCACGGGGGAGGGGCAGACAGAGAGGGAGAAGCAGGCTCCTTGTTGAGCAGAGAGCCCAATGTGGGGCTCGATCCCAGGACCCTGAGATCATGACCTGAGCCAAAGGCAGATGCTTAACCGACTGAGCCACCCAGCGTCCTTAAATCGTTTTTCACGTGAAGACGAACTGTAACACTCTTTGTTTTCTCATGAGTTTAGCTGAGTTTAAAGGTATACAGTTCTTACCGTCCTTTCTGAAATTGATGTATATATTCTTCTGCTTTATCAATTAAATTCTGTGCACACGGATGCCTAGAATTAGGAAGATATACTTATAACCTTTACTTTTTTATGATGATTTTACTTATGTAGAGAATATTAGGATTTATTTTGACAATGCAAAGACATGTACTATCACAGAAATATTTTTAAAAGCAATAAACTTCATTCAGTTGTCGTTTCTTCTTTCAATGAATAGACCTGAAGCAAGTAAGTTTTAAATAATACTGTAGAAAATTTCAGGGGGGCGCCTGGGTGGCTCAGTCATTAAAGGTCTGCCTTCAGCTCAGGTCATGATCCCCGAGTCCTGAGATGGAGCCCCACATCAGGCTCCCTGCTCCGCGGGAAGCCTGCTGCTCCCTCTCCCACTCCCCCCTGCTTGTGTTCCCTCTCTCACTGTGTCTCTCTCTGTCAAATAAAATCTTAAAAAAAAAAATTCAGGAAACCACAAATAAGCAAAAATAAGAAAATAAATGTTACCTTGAGATAAACGCTAACATTTTGATACAAATCTTTTTTTTTTTTTTTTAAGATTTTACTTATTTATTTGACAGAAAGAGACACAGCGAGAGAGGGAACACAAGCAGGGGGAGTGGGAGAGAGAGAAGCAGGCTTCCCGTTGAGCAGGGAGTCCGATGTGGGGCTCGATCCCAGGGCCCTGGGATCATGACCTGAGCCGAAGGCATCGATTAATGACTGAGCCACCCTGGTGCCCTGTGCAAATCTTTTTAAAACTCTTATTTCCATTTAGTCCATTTCTGTTTTTCTTTTTACCAAAAATGTTATCAGAATTCATACCATATTTTCCTATACCTTTTTTCCCTTCATATAGAATGGACATTATTTCATGTCGTTAAATACTTTCCTCACCTAGTTGTAACTGGGAGAATTATGTTTCTTTATTGTGATGCTCCACTTAACCTGTGAAAAGCTTGAGGAGACACATGTCATTCTTTTTAAGCACTGTATTATTTTTTGTCATGTTTACAAGGAAAAAGAAAGCTAGTGGCTTAATTTCTTTAAAGATTTTATGTATTTACTTGTATGAGAGAGAGCGCGCACAAGCGGGGTGAGAAGCAGAGGGAGGAGCAGACTCCCCACTAAGCAGGGAGCCCCATGCGGGTCTCCGTCCCAGGGCCCTGGGATCATGACCTGAGGTGAAGGCAGACACTTAACCGACTCAACCACCCAAGTGCCCCGAAAACTAGTAGCTTTAAAAGAGCAAAAGTATACACTGTATAATATTATTAAGATGGTTTTAAGTTTGACCAGTGGAATAAAAGCATAATACATTTCAGATTATTTCCTTCCATGGATTATGTCCTCTTTGGGTACTCATCAGTTTGCTACGCAGAATATATCTGGCAATCAAGGAACTATGTTGAGATGCTTTCCAATGCTAATAACAACATAATTATCTGTGGCTTAAAACATAAAACAGCTAACTATTTCATATGAGAGTAAGGCTGTTTGGAAGGCTCTGTAGTTGTTTAGTGGTTTAATAATGGCATCGGCAGTCCAGGTTCTATCTGAGTTTTTGTCTTGCCATCCTTAATGTATCAGCAGTGTTTTCTTTGTGGTCGCAGGATGGCTGCCATTCCACCAAGCATCTGTGCTCACTACAGCTTTCCAAGCAGAAGGGAAGGGGCAGAAGTGCCTTCTTTCAGTTCTCTTTTTTGATCAAGAGAAGCCTCCAAGACAACTTGCTCTTAATCAGCTTCTATAAGGATTTGCTTCTATTGCTATAAGGCCATCTCACTGGCCAGGCCTGGGTCACGTGCCTCCCTCATGGCCCATTCACTGGCAAAGAGGACTGGGGTGGTTTGGCCCACCCTCAGACTGCTGCCAAAGAGACTGATGCCTTGAGGTGCTCATACCGCTCTTGCTTTGTCTCAGGGCTGGGCGCGTTGCCTTCCAAACAATATCAGGTTAAGTTTTCTCTTAGCAAAGGAGGAAACTGAGTTGGCTGTTACGTTATCCTCCGTCCTGTTAGTGCAAGAACATACAGTCTAAGAAGACAGAAAAGATTTAAGGCTTCAATAAAACTCATTTTGATACTTTTTACATGATTCCTCACAAACAGAATGGTCTGATTAAAAAGTGGACATACTGGGGTGCCTGGTGGCTCCATCAGTTGAGTGTCTGAGTCTTGATTTCTGCTCAGGTTGTGATCTCAGGGTCGTGAGATCCAGCCCCCAGTGTCAGGCTTTAGGCTAAGTGCAGAGTCTGCTTGAGATGCTCTCTCTCCCTCTCCCTCACCCCCTGACCCTCGCTCTAGCTCACGCTCTCACTCGCTCACTCATTCGATGCATAAAAAAATAGATAAATAAAATCTTAAAAAAAGCAGACACATTGACTTATTCATGGTGAGATTAAACGTAATTTACCATGTGAATTACTCCTTGATTCCTAAAGATAAAGACTGAAACACTAATCTTCTAATGGAAGTGTAAGAATAATTCCCAAAGTACCAGCAAACGAATAGTTCCCCATGTTACTTGACATGTCAGAGTCCTGAAACTTGACCCAACATTGACGAAGTCCTGGTTTATTGATATCAGCATGTGTCAGTCATCTTTAGTTACTCAGTGTGTAAACTCAATACAGATCATACCTAACCATTCAAAGCAAGGCACTACTTTGGAGACAGTTGTTAGTATCTCCGTTGGATCGAATAGAATGTGCTAGTAATAGTAACATCGTACAGAGAGATGATACAGTCTGACTCTAGGGCCAGACTGCCTGGGTTTGAAACCTTCCTTGTTCAGCCACTCCTTAGCTCTATAGTGGTGACAGGTTGTCTATCTTCTCTAAACTTCAGTACCTTTATTTTTAAAATGTGTAATACTGATCTGATAGAGTTGTTGCATTGATTAAATGAATTAATGTATATAAAGCATTCATTAACGGTAAATACACTTTAGTTAATGCTGTTATCATTGAATGTTAAATGTCTCGGTGTTTAACATTTTACACAATACATTCACAGTATCTCATGGTCCCCTCACTGCAACCCTAAGAGCTAGGAATTCTCATCCCCATGCAAGGACAGTATACTTTTATGCCCCAATCACGTATGAGCCCAACAATGATTATTTCTTTTTAGTTTGTTAATTATACATTTTACTGAGTGCAAGCAGAAATTACAAATACACGGAATTTACACATTCTTAGCTTATATAGTCCATAAGGTCACATCAGAAGTACGGAGAAAGGAAAGGAACCACTGGCTAATAGACAAGTAGCCTAGAAGTTGCACTCAGAAATAATGATGTTTTTTCACTGCATTAAATTTTGGGGATTGACCTAAATGCATGGATATGCCAGCTCTAGGGTGAGAGAGTAAAAAATATAGGTGAAGATCATGGCATATTATGTGATAGTTTCCTGTGCTTTAAATCTGTTCTGTGCCTATAGATTTTACACCTGGGACTCCTGCTAGGTCTAATATAGGGCATGCAGATGCAGTCTGGTGAACACGTGTTGACACTAGGAATATTCAGCTTGGAGCAGGAGGGAACTGAAGGTCAACAGAAAACTCTCAGTAAGTCCAGTGTGATTCACTAGGGCCACAGGCAAAAAGAGATGCCACCGAACTCTTAATTTTTTTCTTTTGACTCATGTTCAAGAGGAACAGCATTCTTCCATATGAAGATATGTATTTAAAAGGGCTGAATGGGCAGTGGGTGGCTCCGCCTGTTCAGCCTCTGTCTGACTTGGGGCTCAGGTCATGATCCCAGTCTCCTGGGATCGCCCCGTGTAGGGCTCCCTGCTCAGCTGGAAGTCTGCTTGTCCCTCTGCCTCTGCCCCTCTTTAGTTTGCATTGAAGGCAGTGTCATTTAATTGGACTCTTTCTGTAATTCAGGGAGTCGTTTTGGCAGAAGGCAGCCATAAGCTGAGCAACATGGCCTATTTAATAACAGGGTAAATTACATTCCGGTGGTTTCCTGCAGATCGAGATATCAGGTAAAGAATCCATTCTCATCAGGTCTAAAAGTTTTAGATGCTGGTCAGGAGTCTTTCGAAATGTTTCAGACGTGGATGTTCTAGGAGGAGAAAATGATGGAGGGGGGTAGTTGAGGGTATCATTCGGGGCATTAACACATGAACATAACTCTCGGAGCAGTTTCTGTCATCCTGGGACTGGCACGCAGAGAGCAAACTGGGCTGCTGGGATTGCATTCTGCCTCCTCTCACTGCCTGCTCCTGGGCCTTGACAGCCAGGGTTACATTTCCCTGTTTGTGTGCATTCTCACGCTTGACTAAGTCACACCCAGCAATTTGTGTTGTCTCGGTAGAGAAGCAGGTCAGAGGTGCTATTTGAATACATAGATAAGCAGATAAAGTCAATGGATGAAATAGCATCCTATTGTGGTGATGCCTGATGTGTTTTTTGTACTTCTGAAACAGACTTATAGGTTTACCCAGCACAGGGCCAAGTGGAGGGTATTGCCTGGACATAGGCATTGTGCAAAGTCAGTGTGACTTCAGATTCTGCTTTTCCTCTGTTTCTCCGTACTTAGAACCTGAACAAAAGCAGATTTGGGAGTTCCAGGAGTGTTGTTAGTTTTCCTGTGTTTACTATATAGCAAGCATAAGGCTCAGATGCAAAAATCCCCATATTCCAGGGGATGTATGTCCATTGTTCCAGTATAATGAAACTCAAAAGCTCTTTGCAGAGTTCACAGTATTAAAAAGAAAGAAAGAGGAAGGAAGGAAGGAAGGAAGGAAGGGAGGAAGGAAGGAAGGAAGGAAGGAAGGAAGGAAGGAAGGAGGGAGGAAGGAAGGAAGGAGGGAGGAAGGAGGGAGAGAAGGAAGAGTTTTAAATACATTGGGATAATACAAGTGTTTATTTTTGCAAGCATTTATTTTAAACCAAGCAAAGTCAGATCATGTTCTTAAGAAGAAGATAATCACTCACCTAAGCAACTAGTGTCCAGTATGGATTATATTCTAGAAAGCTCTTCCTTCCCAGGGTCCGATCTATTGCCTAGATAGATTAGTACTGTCTGTCTCTAATCCATGTTCTTTGTCAGAGGTTCAGTCACTCTCATTACTTGCAGTAGTTAATGTTCATAAAGTGTCTGGGAACACTGAATTAGCAAATTCTGAACCATTGCTCGCATTTCTGAACCCTGAAAATACAGGGTTAGGTTTCCGCAAGCCTTTAGTCATAACAGTTTTGCCAACTGATCAGTATAGGACCTTGTTTTATGCATGCTTCTGTTTAAAGACACTTTAATATGTATTGTGGATTCATTAACATTAAACTCACAGCCATAACTTATGCCTGCGTGAAGCTCATCTAACACACGCATTTCTCTGTAAGGCACATCTTCTTGCGCTTAGGAGCACTGGACAGCATTTCAGTACTGGAGGCCATTTTAAACCATGAAATCACCAACAAAAAGGCACAAAAATGCAAAAAATGTAGCACTAAGTAGACTGAAAAAGGGACGCTTGTTTACTGTATGAGAGTGGAAACAAGAAGGCAGAGTGTTGCCTTGTTTGACCTCAGCCGCGAACGTGGGCATCGGCAAGTCAAATTATTCACTGCTGTGCGCGTGACCGTGAATGACCATGGAAGACTTTGAGTATAGATTTTGGGGTGAGTGATGGACTTGAGTGAGTAGGCAAATTTGCAGTGAGGATTGTCTGTATTCAGCTGCAGGAAGAAGCATCCGAAGTTCAAGCCCTCATACTGTCCTAGATGACTCTAACTTACAATGGCAGCACTCAACCTATGTTTAGCAGTGAAAATACTTTTCACAGAATGCTGAGAAGGCAAGTGTCTCTTTACACAGCGAACTTGTCTTTCCCAATTTACATCACAAAGTGTGCCTCTAAAGCTGGAGATATAAAATTTTATTTTATTTTTTTAAAGATTTTATTTATTTGAGAGCATAAGGCAGGGGTGGGAGTGGGGGTGGTGAGGAGGGACAGAAGGAGAAGCAGTCACCCTGCTGACCAGGGAGCCTGTCCCCAGGCTCCATCCCAGGACCCTGGGATCATGACCTGAGCTGAAGGCAGACGCTTAACCCACTGAGCCACCCAGGCATCCCCAAAATTTTATTAAAGGAGATAAGAATTAGGTCAAAAAGTTGTTGTGGTTTCCTAAGGGAGAATCAGGAGGGAATTTCAGAAAAGAGTGGATAATGGCAAGCACGCATGCTTAGACACACACACATACATAGTGAATTCTTCGCCATTGCCTTTATGGATGTGGAAGGTGATTGAAGTTTGCTGAAAACTGAAATGTTTATTTGAAGGTTTTGTTTGGGCATTTAATAAGGATATTAGCTAACAGTTAGTGAGAGCCTACCCTGAGCCTATGAAGGACTTTGTGAATATTGACTCACTAATCCTCCACTTTACACTATCTGTTTTATGACTGGACATGTTTTGCATCTGAGGAACCTCAGGCACAGAGAAGATAAGTAACTTGCAAAAGGGCACAGAGCTGGTAATCAGTAGAGATGGGCTTCAAACCCAGGCAGGCTGGGTCCTCTCACTATGCTTTATCTACGCCCTCTCCCATTTTGGCTAATGCCCCCAGCACTTATTGGAAAGATCATAAAAACCATTCCAAAGACAATATTTTACCTTTGGGTGGAGATGGGTGGGAGAGTGGGTTTCATTTTGTCAAGGAAGTCCAGATCAATGGAAATATATCATATGAAATAGAGTTTTTGAAAAAGTTCCGATTGTATCTTTTGAATTGGACTCTTATTCTAATGATTTATAGCAATATAATGCTATATAACAAGCTAAAAATACAGCCAGAATATGCTGATTCACTCCTGAAAACTTTTGATTTTTTTTTTCCTTGAGTAATCTCTTTTATGTTTACTTATATTCTGGGCTCTCTTCATAAAGTAATACAAAGGCAGGTTTCTCCCATCCAAGTAGTAACCAGGCCCGACCCTGCTTAGCTTCCGAGATCAGACGAGATTGGGCGCGTTCAGGGTGGTATGGCCGTAGACAGGTTTCTACTAAAACATTAATCTTAATTCATAAACATTCCCTAAATAGATCTCCCAACTGGAATCAAGCATTTTGTGCCAAAGTCTAGAATTTTGTGCCAAAAATACAATGAAAGACTTTTTTAATTGGCCTGACACTTCTCAGCACCGAAAGGCCTCAAAAAGTTTTATGTACAAACAATAAGAACAGCCTTAAACTTCGACGCAGGTATTCTGTTCTGATGCCTCTAAAAAAATAGGAACTCCACACGTAGATTTTTTAAAAGATGATGTATGTGAGTTACTTGTATGTTCTTGACAGAGATCAATTGTAGTCAAGAATATTCTGATGGTGAGACACCTGGGTGGCTCAGTCGGTGAAGCACCCAACTCTTGGTTTTGGCTCAGGTCACGATCTCGGAGTCATGAGATTGAGCCCGTTATTGGGCTCTGTGCTCAGCATGGAGTCTGCTTAATACTCTCCCACCCCCCTCCCTTTCAAATAAATAAATAAATCTTAAAAAAACAAAAAAGAATATTCTGATGGAAAGGTACTCCATTTCCCTCAAAAAACACCTTTACCCTCCAAAAATCTTTAGTAGACCCTTGTGTTCCCATTAAAATTACATTACTGAAGACTATATCCTGACAGAAAATGCACATCATTTATGGCTAGGAGGGGAAAAAAAAAATGCCTGCCTACAAAACAGCATGGCCAGTTTGTAAAACATACACATGTTGTATATATACAAACATATATGCACAATTTTAACTGTGTGTGTATCAAAATCCTAATCATGATCCTTTTGAAGATGGGCTTAAGTTTTCCCTCCGGGGAACCAAAAGTGTGTCTCAGCCCACGTAATACATTCTTGCCAGTGGAGAGACCTCCAGATGCCTTGGTCTGCAGCCACTGTCTGCATCTAGGCCTTTTCATCTGTTCTTGGGTCAAGCCAGCTTGTGATTACTAAGAGATCATAGTGTGCCTGACAGGCAGGAGACAGGCAAGGCGACAGGAAGACAATGTCCTGTGTTCGGCAGAGAGACCCTTTGAAATCTCTCGGTCTGTTTGAATTAGGATCCATTCAGGAAGGCAAAGCCACACGCCAAATACAGGTAGGATGCCATACACCCCAGCAAACACTCAGGCGCTCTAATATCGCAGAGTGAGTTACAGTAACTCAGAAGAGAAAATCACTAGGTAGTGAGATGTTTAGAAGATTTCATGAAGAGGCAGGGGCCTTGAGAGCTTATAGTTGGATTGACAAGGAGGAGTAGTGGGAGTTTACTTTGAGCGCTAGCAAGAGGACCCCGTGTGTTGTCCCCAGTGCCAACCCCGACAGAGTACAGAGTACTGGGATGGGGACCGTGCCTTTCAGCTGCTTTCAGTCAGCCAGGGCAAGAGTAGAAACACAAGAACTCAAGAGAGTTGTTATCTGAAAAGAAAGGCAGGTGTCTCTTGCTCAAGAGAGCTAGTTGATTTTTCTGTCAGTAAAGGACAAGACAAGGTCCTAGACCAAAGACTTACAGTGACCACTGGGGGAAAGTCAGTGATGTAACATCAAAGAACACAACAGCCCAGAGGCCAGATTAACACGACTGAAGTCACTTTCCAGTGCTCTTACCTGAGAGCAGACTAGAAGTCACAGTACCCTGGAGAATAGATAATGCTGTCTTTATCTTCCCTGAAGATCTGCTCTGAGATGGACTTTTGGTGATAAGCTGGCTCAGTAGTGCCAGACTCTGTGTCACGGAGGGAGTAGGTGGCCAGCTGTGTTGAAAACCAGCTTAGATCACCAGTTGATAGTTTGTGAGGAATACATAGAAGCCTTAGAACAATTATGTCCTTCTTGCTTAAGAAAACCACCCTTTCTTCCCACACTCCCTGGTGAGCCAAAGGGTTTAGGCAGAGAATGCAGGATTGCTCCTGGCAATTCTTGAATTCTCTCCCATGTGTGGGTAAACATTTGGTTTTTCCAAGGAGTTGTTACCTGGCAATTTTCCGCATACCTAATTTGGTGCATCCCTGATAAACCTGACAGGAATCTTATAATTGTTATTTTATAGTTGAAGAAAGTGAATCTCAAAGAGGTGATTAATTCACCTCTACCCCCTAGCGAGTGTGTGACTAGTTTGGGATTAGAACAAGCCCAGCTCCAGAGACCAGAAGCCACACTTGTCTTTCGTACCCACTTTGCGGCAATGCTGGGAAAGCACAGGAGATGAGCAGCTTTAGCAGCTGAGAGGAAATGCAGCCCCACCTGACTGAGGTTTACGTGGATAGGCGAGGGTGACTGACAATTCGGGAACCAGACTGAAGAATTGGACTAGATCTGGGAGGCAGGAAGGAACCACATAATTCAGGGATGAAAATAATGGTGGAACTTCCTTCTTCTTTCACAAATCCAAATAATCTTGAGGATGAATCATCTGAAACTGCCAGTTAAGTATTTTGACCTATGAAACGGCAATATCATATGGTTCAATGGAAATAGATTCTATGGGATTGTTTTATTCTTCTTATTTCACCAGTACTTTCACCTGAGAGAGTCCTGGAGATAGTTGCTGTTTTGAGTTTATTGTTTGCAGACACCAAGAAAACAGTCTGTATTTCTTGTCCAACTAGTTAGAAGCCAGTTCTCTCTCTCTCTCTCTCTCTCTCTCTCTCTCTCTCTCTCTCTCTCTTTCCTGAATAAAGATGAAATGTGCTGCACGAGCTTATATGTTTGCCATAATTTGGAAGGACATCATAAAGACTGAATTCATAGAAAGGCTGCATGCTGCGTTACTTTTCAGAATTACTACCTTTTGTCAAAAACAAGCTGCCTACCAGCCTGCCCTCCATCTTGTTTTCCTTCTTTCCCACAAATCTTGGCGTCTCTAGAGTGGACTTGCTGTGATAGTTGCCTTGTGTGGATGTGTGTACCTCGTGCTGGGGTCCTAATATTCATGCTAATGAATGCGGTTTCCCTCTTTTCTCTTCTGAGCTATATGGCCTCAACTTCCCCCCCACCCACTCCCTGCCCCGAACTTGTCCTTAGAGAAGCCATGTATGAAACCCTGGTGCCTTTACATTCAGACTTACCAAGTTCTAGTTCCACCCTTGCCACTTAATGGTTTGGCGAACTTGAGCACACTCGATAAGATCCCTGGGTCTCCATTTCTCAGTATGAAATTGGGATAATCAGATGGCGCTGTGGTTGGGACGCCTGGGTGGCTCAGTGGGTTAAGTGCCTGCCTTCAGCTCCGGTCGTGATCCCATGGTGCTGGGATCGAGTCCTGCATCAGGCTCCCTGCTCAGCGGGGAGTCTGCTTCTCCCTCTGCCTCCTGCTCCCCCAGCTTGTTCTCTTGCTCTCTGACAAATTAATAAATAAAGTCTTTAAAACAAAACAAAACAATTTGGGCTGTGGTAAGAACTGAACTAGAGAAAGTGGGTAAATGGCATACAAAACATCCAGCACTTTTCAGCCCTCCATAAAGGGTAGCTTTCGCTGCGTGACTGTGGGCATCCATTTTCACTTTGCCTTGCTTTCAACATAACAGTGTTCCTAATCGAACAGTATTTTTTAATTTTCACTAAGCATTCAGAAACATCATGTTGCAACTCTGCCTAGAACTTTTCATTGCTCCCAAACTGCCTATTCCATTGATTCAGATTTCCCACTCCGATACATAAGATTCTTTGCAATATGACTTCAACTCACCGTTCTGGTCTCATGGTTACTTTTCCCTTTTTCCTATAAATAGCCTATAACCCTGGCATATTTGAACCACTTCCTATTCCTTATGTGTTTCCATTTTCCATCCCATCCTTTTCCTTTGTTTCTCTTAACTGGAATATCTGTCTCCTTACCTCTTTTTTTTTTTTTTAAGATTTTATTTATTTATTTGACAGAGAGAGCGCACAAGCAGGGGGCAATGGCAGAAGGAGAAGCAGACTCCCCACTGAGCAGGGAGTCCGATGTAGGGTTCGACCCCAGGACCCTCAGGATCATGACCTGAGCTGAAGGCAGACAACCAACTGAGCCACCCAGGTGCCCCTCCTTTCCTTACTTTTAAAACTTACCCAGAAAGCTTAACTTGACACCATCACCTTCAAAAAACCTTTAAAAGTTTTCTAAATGGTTTTTTAAAAATTTTTTTAACAATTTTATTTATTTATTTGACAGAGAGAGACACAGCCAAAGACGGACACAAGCAGTGGTAGTGTGAGAGGGAGAAGCAGGCTTCTCGCTGAGCAGAGAGCCCGATGAGGGGTTTGATCCCACAACCCTGGGATCATGACCTGAACCGAAGGCAGGCACTTAACAACTAAGCCACCCAGGCACCCCTCTAAATGGTTTTGATATTTGCAACCCTTAATTCTTGTTTACCTCTGGCCGATTTTTTTGCAATAAATTCAGGCGTGATTTGTGTTATCACCCTTATCATATTTTATACTCATTGATGATAAGACTTGACCTGTAATCAAACCTGCTATGATATGCAGTAAGGTCAATAACTATTTGCAGAATTTAATTTACTCACCAGACATTGTTTCAGGACAAGGCTCTTGCTCTCATGGACCATACATGCCCCTGAGACAGAGAGGCATTAAACACATAAATAAATACATAAACAAAATAATGTTAGCTGTTGATGTGTGCTACAGTGAAAACAGAGGCACCTGGGTGGCTCAGTTGTTAAGTGTTTGCCTTTAGCTCAGGTCATGATCTCAGGGTCCTGGGATCGAGTCCGTCATCAGGCTCCCTGCTCAGTGGGGAGCCTGCTTCTCCCTCTTCCTCTGCCTGCTGCTCTCCTTGCTTGTGCTCGCCCTCTCTCTCTGTCAAATAAATAAAATCTTAAAAAAAAAATGTTAGATATCGATATGTGTTACAGTGAAAGTAAAATAACAGTGTGATAGGAAGTGACAAGGGGCCACATGGAGCCTCAGGTTTTAGCCAAGGCTGGGGGTGGTAGGTCAGGCTTCTCTAAAGCTATCATCTGAGATGTTACCAAATAAGAAGACCATGCTAGTCCTGGAAGCATCTGGAAGAAGAGGGTCCCAGACAGGACATAATAAATTCAAAGCCTTCGTCAGATGAACTATGGCTTGGCACCAGAATTGGCTTCTGCTTTCTGTTTTGTTTCTGAACACTGCTCACATATTGATTGCACATTTGAGTCATATTTGATGGTTTGGAGTTCATTATATTCTCAGTGTGGTTCTCTATTATTTTTAATCTATATGATTTGGTTCATATTTGTTCACAGGAAGCCAGTTTTTCTCCCCACAGCCTTGGACACAGAACATTTCATTTAAATCCTAGCTCTGCCACTGCTTACTACCTGGGTGACCTTCAGTAAATTATTCACCCCTTCAAGAGTCACATTGCTTGCCTTGAATGACTATCACGGTGACTGCTTTCAGAGATGTGAGGATCTAATTAGAAAATGTATATCAAGTACCTGGCATGTAGTAGAAGTTCAGTAAAGGGTAGAACTTACTAGACCATGCATTGCGTTTGGGGTACCTTAAAATATGTTCTTCATATGGAATTGTAAAACCAGATTCTAAGCTTGTGTTTCTATAGCACTGCAGTTAGTTCCAGTGGGTAAGCATTCATCCTTGTGAAGTTTTCATCTTCAGGCAGATCCACTCCTGCTGGGAGCAGAAGTGTTGCAAGTTTCTGGTGAAGGTGCCTGAACCTCCCATGTGCCCAACAAGGAGCTGCTCTGATAAAGGAACCAAGGTGTTAACAGTAGAAGTCGTAACATGTTCAGTGAGGTGGAGAGACTAACACTAGATGTTTCTTCTATTGTTTGTTTGGGTTTTTTTTTTAAGATTTTTATTTATTTGACAGAGAGTGACACAGCGAGAGATTGGGAACACAAGGAAGGGGAGTGCAAGGGGAGAAGCAGGCTTCCCGCGGAGCAGGGAGCCTGATTCGGGTCTCGAACCCAGGACCCTAGGATCATGACATGAGCCGAAGGCAGATGCTTAACCGCTGAGCCACCCAGGCGCCCCTAGATATTTCTTTAACCAAAATATAACTCAGTTTGCCTTTAGTCCGCAGTACAGATAAAAAACATTTCAAGATCTCCTGTTTTGTATTTGCAACAAGGAGATAAGAGGGAAAATGGAAAAAAAAAATTCTGGGGGGAAAAACATTCTCCAAATTATCTATATTCAGAAAAACAGTTCATTACAGCTCCTTGAAATATGAGTTTGACTAAAAACAAGAGACAGTTGGGTAATTAGTTGTCTATTATCTTTATAATTTGGTTGTGGGCAGCCCATGAAAACCATTTATTTAACAGCCTATTATTAGCATTCTTCTACTTTATTTTTAACTTTAATCTTATTTCTTAAAAAATAATTAAAAATAGGCATGATATAAAATTAAAAATTACACAAGGGCATGCACTGACAAGGATATTCAGTGTAAGGGAACTTATCCCTTTGCAAACCACAATGCCCCTCCCTGTGGGCGTATCCTTACAAAGATATTCTAAGCATGTACAGAGCAATTACAAATACAGTTAGCTTCTCATTATTTGTGACCGTTATGCTCTATAAAGTTACCACAAACACCAAATTAGCAAATACAGAACCATTACACATATTAGATTCCTGAGCGCTTCTGAGCATTTTTGACAAATGATTAATACTTAACCTCGTTTTATAGTTATATCTGTTTAAAGATATCTTATTTAATATATATTGTTCATTCATTAACATAGAACTCACAGCTAATGGCACTGTAATGCATGCCTCAGCGAGGCTTATCTAACACATAAAGTTTCTCCATAAGACATATCACAGCCTTTGCTTAGGAACACCAGACAGTATTTCAGCACTGGAAGTCATTTTAAACAGTGAAGTCACTAAGAAAAAGCCACCAAATGCAAAAGGCATGGCAGGAAATAAGACCTTGAAAGCGCACGTCTTTCTAGTATGAGGGTGCAAACAAGAGGCAGAGAAAACATTGCCTTGTTGGACCTTAGCTGGGCATGTGAGTGTGTCCGGTAATTCACATTTTTTTGCCACTCTGTGCATTTCCACGAATGGCCATGAAAGTAGTGTGAGTATTGATTTGGGGGTGAGAAATAAATTTTAGGAGCGCCTGGGTGGCTCAGTCAGTTGAGCATCTGACTCTGGATTTCTGTTCTGGTGGTGATCTCAGGATCGTGGAATTGAGCATGTGGGTGCTTAGCGCAGAGTCTGCTGGTCCCTCTCCCTCTGCTCTTCCCATCAAACCCATCCTGCACGTGCTCTCTCTGTCAAATAAATGAGTAATAAATAAAATATTTTTTAAAAAAAGAAATTGTAGTGAATAGGAAAATTTGCAAATACAGAATCTGCAAAAAACGAGGATCGACTGTTTTTTTCTAATTGTAAAGACACAGATGCTAGTATCGATAATGTGCTGTATCCCCTTTCTTCACTTAACACATCTTAAACATACGTTATACACACATACGTTATACACACACACATACATAGTTCATTTCCGTAAGAAGAGCTTTTGAATTGTATATTGTTGTCGAAGCTGCAGATTCTTCCGTGATGTGGACATTTGTGTTGTTTGCAACCCTTTATTATTGGAGAGATCGTGTATGCAGATCTGTAGGAAACACGTGGACTGAATTGCACGCCTCTGTGATGACTGCACATTATACATTCCTGCCGCCATTTTAAGAAGGGATGGCTTTGTTTCACAAAGCAACACGCTTTGCTGGGAGTGCTGGATAATGGTTGAATTCTATCTTAATACCAATCTACTGTGTCAGAGGTCCCGTTTTACCAATTTTCTAGTAAGGCTCAAGAATCTACGGACTGGAAAGCAATAGTTAAAACCTCTAAAGAGTGAGTGTATGAGATAGTTGGTTCCTTCCCTCTCTGTATACCAATATCCTAAACTTCATATTTGATACATGACTGTGCTCATTGTTTCACGTGAAGCAATTTGTCATTTCCCACTCTAAACTCCCTGCAGAAAGTAGTGTGTTTCAAAAGTCAGCACACATTGTAGCAACACATGGACAACATGCATGTTCTCAGTATTTTATCGTTAGAACAAGACTAGAGAGGATAATTTGAATAGATTAAAAATATCTGAAACTTTACTCCCATGAAGTTGGTGTGGATCCAAACTTGTAAAATGGCACAGCTCTACAAATTATTTAATAAGATACCATTTTTCAATCCCTGCCTTCATGAAGTTTACATTTTAGTAGCAGGAGGTAGACCATAAATAAGTTAACCATAGAGGATATGGTTATCTGTCAAAGTTTTTCCATGTACATAGGTTTTCCCCAGGACAGATGTCCCCTTGCATATGTGTACCAAAAGATGCATGTGCAAGCATGTTCTTTGAAGCCCTGTTTGAAATAGCAAATAATTAAGGGCAGTCTAGGTACCTTCTAATACAGAAGTGGTTTAATAAAAGTACAGCACATTGAAACTATGGAATACTATGAAACTGTAAAATGAGTAAGGTCAAGCCCTAAAGCCTATCATAGAAAGGCCCACAAGATATATTGTTAAAGATCAAGGCAATGCAATTCAATCGTTATATGCATGTGTGTCATGTATTGTTAAAAAAAAAAAGGCATTAAATTTTATTTAAGTGTTTTCCTTTAATGCCAATTTTTCCATTGGTAAAAGAGGTCTTACAAATTAGTAGGAAAAACATAAATAACTCGATAATATGGTATATAGAGGGCATACATTGGAAGTTCAAAACAAAGGAAATGTTTCTTAGCCATGTCTTTCAGGAAAAATGAAAAAAATGTTTAAATGAATTCACAACTACAAAATAAAAGAAAACAGCAATGCGGTACCACTTTCACCTTTTCAATTATGAGAGATTGAATTTTTTTGAGCAATCTCAAAGCAAGAGAGTGTGGGACAATGTTTGTGGAAGTATAAATTCCTGTAGTTTGGTGAGCCCTTTTGGAAGCTAATTTTGCATTCTCTAGTAATTGTTAAAAAGAGTAAGGTAGATTCCTGTGCTGATGTGAAAAGATCTCAAAGACATGTTGTAAATGGAAAACATCAAGACGCACAATAGTATTTAAAATAGGGCTCCTGGAGTGCCTGGCTGGCTCAGTCAGTAGAGTGCATGGCTCTGGTGTCAGGAATTTGAGCCCCCAGTTGGGTATAGAGATTGCTTAAATAAATACACTTTAAAAAAATATATATGACTTTTTAAAAAGTGTATATGCATGTGTTATTATACACCAATGTGTGTAAAAATCTGAGGAGTGGAACTGGGAGTCTGGGAATGGGAAGGAAACTTGACTTTCATTTTGTACTCTTTCTGTATTACTTGACCATTTTTTTTTACCATATCCATGTATTATTTTTATAGTAAGAATGCAATGTCACCAATTTAAATGAGAAAACATTTATTTTTCTTCATACAATCAAGCAAAATAACTTTAGCCATCAAATCATTGTTGTCCTCACATATGTTATTGACTCATGGTCCCCTGTCTTAAAAATCCCTTGAGAGTAAAAGGTTTCATCTGTATTGTTCCTCTCTGTATACCCTGGTATCTTGCCATATGGTAGGCACTTGATAGAAGTTTGTTGACTGAATAAAGGAAAAGTTTTTTTTTTTTTTAGTTTTTATTTATTTATTTGACACAGAGAGAGAGAGAGCACAAGTAGGGGGAGCAGCAAGCAGAGGGAGGGGAAGAGGCAGACTCTGTGCTGAGCAGGGAGCCCGATGTGGGATTCAATCTGAAGACCCTGGGATCATGTCCTGAGCCAAAGGCAAACGCTTAGCCGACTGAGCCACCCAGGTGCCCCAAAGAAAATATTTTTTGATAAAGTGTCCAATATCCCAGTATCGCTACATTCTGGCAGGTACATTATTGTCTCAGTTTTACAGGTAAAGGAGAAAAAAATGGTGTAAAGTCACAAAGTAAGTCTGGAAGTGATTAGAATAGTTGTGCCAAGTGAGTTTAGTATTAGAGCAGAGGTCAGGATTTTGTGAGTCATAACTATTTGTTCACCTTAACATTTTACCCAACTTCTTGGTCACTAATTTGAGAATATTTGTTCAATGTTGTCCTAGCTCTTGCTAGTTCTTGATAGTGCCTCTGGGAACAGAAAAATGTGAATGCATGTGGAGTTTTTCTTCATCAATAAACAGACTAGAGTGAAAGGAACGTGTAGGGCAATTCCATAAGTGGCACCAAGTGAGTTACATCATGTTTGGTTTAAAGTTGAAAATAGGGTTAAATTATGGACCATCCATCCATACAATGGTCCATTATGCAGCCTTATATTTATTTCCATGGGTGAATATGTACTGACATGGAAAGATGCACCCTTATCTAATATAAAGTAAAATAGGAATGTATACTATGATTAGATTTTTGTAAGTAATATATGTATTAATAAATTTGGCAAATTGTCAAAAAGTGCAAGAAAATAATGTGAAGATTTTCTTAAACTGTGCATTAAAGCATAATTAACTGACTTGGTAAGCTTAGTTTTCAGTGAACTACATGCATGAACTTTGGTTTTCCTATTATCAGATAATTTTGTTTAATCCTTCCTGTTCCTAGAAAAGGATTGGTGATTAGATGTCAGAATATGAAGCAGTGACAATTAGTCTACTTCGTACCTTCATGAGTATATGTATTTCCTACTTCGTTTGTTTTAAAAAGGAATTTACTTAGCAACAGAATGAAACAAAGTGTCAGTTAGGCTAATTCAACATGTACAACTCAGCAAGGATGTTCGTATATCCTCCACAGCAGATAGGTAATTCCTTGAGGTGTTTGGCACTCAGGAAATGCTTA
Organism: Ailurus styani; assembly: GCA_002007465.1. Taxonomy (NCBI): domain Eukaryota; kingdom Metazoa; phylum Chordata; class Mammalia; order Carnivora; family Ailuridae; genus Ailurus; species Ailurus styani. The sequence continues at coordinate 761,403 of LNAC01000032.1, forward strand.
TTGAATTACTGTTGGTTTTCTTCACAAAGAAAGATAAAATATCGGGGCGCCTGGGTGGCTCAGTCAGTTAAGCAGCTGCCTTCTGCTCAGGTCATGATTCCAGGGTCCTGGGATCAAGCCCCACATTGGGATCCCTGCTCAGCGGAGAGCCTGCATCTCTCTCTCCCTCTGCTTGCTGCTCCCCTGCTTGTGCTCTTTCTCCGTCTCTCTGTCAAATAAATAAATAAAATCTTTAAAAAAAAAAAAAAGGTAAAATATCTTTAAGAAATATCTTACAGATTGCTCATTCATTCCCCTGACCTGCCTCCCCAAATACTATGTAATAGTAGTGTTAGTATCTGATCTGCTCAAACCAGTTATTTGTACTTCACGTTGCTTATGCCAAATTATTTCCGTACTATGCTTCAGTTAACCATAAGCTGGGGAGGGAAGAAGTGAAGCGAAGTTGGTGGTTATTTGACGCTAACGGTGAATAAGATGTTTGAGCCTTTCTCTTACTCCCTTCTAACCTAGGCTTTGTCCTGGCCACAGGGAGACCGAGGGGACCCTGCCTTCTCTTGGACCACCCTCGTCCCCAAATCTTCCAAAACACAGGTCAGAAGAAGGATTGGCCAGTTTGTCCAGGGTGTTACAGATCAACCAAGTGAGTGAGGAAAACTCATCTATTACCAGTGTTGCTATGGCTTCTGTTAGTCCCAAGTACCCAGCCACGCACTATCACATGAAAGATTTTTAGGAACAATCTGTTCCACATGGATGCACTTTTGTGGTGTATTTTGTTCCAAGGCAGACATTTATTAATCAAATGTTTATTTAATTAACCAAGGAAGCACGAAACGGCTCGAAGACACTAATTCAATCCCTCTGTCTCTTCTTTCCTGAAAAACAAGCATGTGTTTCATCACACAGGGAAGCCCCTTTCCTGCCTGTTCATTTACATCAGTAAAATTGTAGAGGGAGCACAGCCGGGCTCCCTTCCCTTCCCTTATCCCCTCAGCAGCGGTCCTTCCGGGAGACTCACAGCCTAAGTCTAGGACACTTGTTCCCTAATCCTCTTTCCTGATGTGTCTCCCACTCCAGAAAGCATCTTAACTCTCCCCGATTATTTAGATTTTACCAACTGTGTTGTGTTCTGTCACAACAGCCAGTCTCTTGAATCTTCAAGGTGCCTCCTCTGGAATCTTCGTCTTCCAGCAGGTTCTGGTTTTCTTTTGTCTTCCTCTTCTTTTTCTGTCTCTGTCTTTGTCTCTTCGGTAGGTATTTACAGAGAGGAAAACAGGCGTATTTGGAGGGATGCCCAGTAAGGCACTCTTCCTAAGAGAATGTTTGTTCAGTGTCTTTTATCATAGCCTGTGTGCTTCATTATTCCCACGGGGCATTGTAACAATTCTCATTATTGAGCATAGTGGTTCTTCCCATGACTTCCCATGTAGTAATCCCCTGAGAAGCTTTTACAATCACCTGTGCAATCACCTTAGCATCTCTGGAGGTGGGGGATCAGGAGGTTTAAAACTTCCCCAGGAGATGAAGTAATGAGAACCTGTGATTTAGGAAGATATTAGAAACAAGAGGGTCAGTTTGTCTGCTCAAGTGATTCTGGTTATCTTACATATACCTGGAATATGCATCTCTTCCATCATGGTATATTGAGCTATCTCTGGGTTCAGATATGAATATAGGAACCAGGACAACTTGGGTCTCTCTTACTGTCTGGAAAGAATGAAACCATGTTAGAGAAAAAAATAAATAAATCTTCTAAAGAATGCCTATAGCATGGTTAAATCTTGAAATTTATGACACACATTTTAAAACTTTGATTTGGCAAAATATTATCCAACGTGTAACAGAATGCATGTAAATATTTGGGCAGATTTTGTAGTCATTTTTTTCTATTATAAATAAATTTTTGCTATATATAGAGCGTTTCCTACACTCTTAGTCCCCCAAGCTAGTAATTTTTGGTGCCTGTATCTTTAGATAAGTTTTTTATGATATGTCCATACTATTAACACACTAATAAATACTGTGTGACTAAACATAAAAATTTCTAAAATCATTAATAAATATATTAGGATCACTATTTAATTTTGAGCAAGCAATTATAATTTATCATTTGAAAGACATTAAGAAGTACAAATTTTCACGCATGTAGACATGGTCAGTATGTACTTCAAAGTTATATTTTCATGGAATTTTTAAAATCAGTTACCAGTTGTGCTCAAAATTTGCTGAAAATATATTCGGGTTAGTAAAGTATATTAAGTACCACTCATGTATTTAAAATACATTACTCAATTCTTAGAATAATGCTACAAGGAAGATATTATCTCCATTTCACTATGACCTGTGGCCCAGTCACAGAAGCAGTAACTGTCAAATGTGCCAGATTTCAGCTTAGATCTCTTTTTCTGAAAAGCCCTTATCTTTTCTCCTTCAACCACATGTTTGGCTTTCCAGCTGCTAGAGAAGCATTTCTCCTCCAAGTTAATCACAAAGAAGACATGGCGTTCTATGTATGGTGAGAAAGTGGCATGGCACACAGTTCTCTGTCTTCCTCAGCACGTTGCTGCTTCTCTTTCATGCAGCACCAAGCCATCTCGTCTACCCAGTGGTGACAGTATAAGACAGAAGTTGGCAGCTAATAAAAAGTTCAAATAGAGGGGCACCTGGCTGGCTCAGACAGTAGAGCATGGGACTCTGATCTCAAGATTGTGAGTTCAAGCCTCACGTTGGATATGGAGCCTACTTAAATCAATAAATCAATAAATCAATAATGAATGAATGAATGATTTTTTTAAAAAAATTCAGACGGACTTTGAGTTTGATGATAAAAAATAACTGAGGGAGGCAAATCAGATGTTAAGCTGAAGAAATTAATATTGATGACAATGCCTAGTACCTTTTACATTTCTTAACTTTTCTGAATAAAAGAGGAATTGGTAGTTTTAGCAGACAGGTCTGTGTTTTGGAATAAAATTGTGGTTGGAAAATAAAACTATTTCTCTTTCATTGCAAATGAGGTAAAGAATGCTGTTAGGTCAGTGGAGACAGCTAAGCCTTGTAAAGCTGCTTACTTTGCATTAAGAAACTACAAAGTAAGAAACAGCCCATTATTACATCTCTAGAGTTATTTCAGGAACGGCATTGGAAAGTTCAGTGGATCCCATCTTAAACAAAGATTTGTTAGCTTTGTTTAAATCTGTAAAGCCCCCTTAAAAATGGGAAGATTACAATTCTTTTCACTTTCCTATTTACGTGGGAGCATAAGGTTTAAAGTTTTAAATTTTCAAAACACCAAAAAGAAAACCTGCATATTTTAAGAATGAGATTCACATGAAGGATAAAATGTATCAACAGTTTACGAATCTTAAAGGAGCATTTATTGCATTTTACTTTCTTTACCTGGCACTTTTCACCTGCCTACCCTAGTAGATTTCACTTCAAGGAATGCATTTGTTAAGAATTTTACAGATAATAATTCTCTTCCTGTTCCACTATCAGTTAAGTTTTAACCTACCATCTAATAACTATCTATTTAATTATCAGAGTTTAAGGCACTCAAGAGAGATCTGTAGGTGGTAAATGTCATTCTGTTTCAAAGATAAATATTTTGTGTAGTAAATAGAGTAATAGTAAAGTCTCAGAAGTGATACCATCCACCTACTTTCTACAGATTACTTTTACTGTAATCATAGTTACTTATTAATATTATTATTAAATTTGGAAAATCTTCTCCATGACACCAGGACATTTTCCTAATATACATTTTATTTCTTATTGTTTCCTCCTATCTGTCACGTGTTCTGGCTGCCTACTTACAAGCTAACATAGGCTGACCATGACCTTATAAAGTGTCCAAGGGCATATCAGAGAAGTAGTTCATCATCTACTCTGTCCCGGACCAGCATCCTTACTCATGGGAGCGCCACGTAGGTCTGCCATCCTCATTTTGAAAGACAAAAAATTGTCTTTGCCAATTCAAAAAAACAAATTTTGAAAGAACCAAATGTTCATTTCGAAATAAGGTTTCTAGGACAATGTAGGAAGGTGCTTCCCCCTTCATCTAAAATTTCCTGCAATATTTTTAGCTGTCTAAAACACACGTGTGCGCGTGCACACACACACCTGTGACCTAATTGTCTCAAGCCTCACTACTTATAAGCGTGATCTGTGTGGGCTAGAAGTATTCCTAAGGGCTTCGTTGGCTGTAGAGACTCTCAGGCACTACCCCAGACCTACTGAATCGAAATCTGCATTTTAGCAAGATCTCCAGGAATCTCATATGTTCAAACATACCCAAAGTTTGACAACCCGGTATTAAGAATCACTCACTGCCTGGCAGAAAGATCAGGCATGGCACTACCAGTATTGCCCCTGAGACAGTTCTCTCTGCTTGAGATGATCTTTTACTCTTTTCTAAACAAGGGAGATCCTGATCCTGGGTAACAGGGAGGTAAGGCTCGAACAGGTAAAGGTTTTATAACTGTAGTAGTGTGATGATAGCAGGTGTAAAATAATGCCAAGGAAATAATTGATGAGACTCAGTTAGGACAGATGAATTTTTTTTCTCCACAACTTCCTCTTTGATGGTGTCTTCGGTCAATGATCTGTGAAGAGAAGGGTCCATGATCGGGATTGGGTTGAGATAAGGTGTGACCCATCCATAGTGCCTAAAGAAAACTGTTTTCTTATTCTAGTGCGATCCACCAGTATTAAACTTGAAAAATATTTTGGGGGTACTTGGGAGTGCCAAGAGTCCAAATCAATAGGAGGCAACTATTTAGAATCAAATACTCCTCATGTGAATATTCATTTTACTGTTACCCTGCATTAGCTTAATCTCCCTTTTCTATTTTTAAGATTTTTTTTTTTTTAAGTAATCGCCACACCCAGTGTGGGGCTTGAACTCACAGCCCTGAGATCAGGAGTCGCATATGCTCATAAGATTCATATTCATTAGCTGGTTACTAAATGCATTCTTCACGATCCAGTAAGTGAATCTTCACAATACTCCTAGGTGACAACTCTTATTTTCTCCTCTTTACTGATAAGAAAACTAAAAAAGGAAGACATAAGGAGGCTTCCAAAAATGATGCAGCTAGTAAATGGCAGAGGCAGGTATTAAATCCGGCATCTCCCATTCCAAAGTCATCGTCATCGTCTTCTTTTTCTTCTTCTTTTTCTTCTTCTTCTTCTTCTTCTTCTTCTTCTTCTTCTTCTTCTTCTTCTTCTTTGTTTTTGTTTTTGTTTAAGATTTTATTTATTTGACAAAGAGAGAGAAAGAGACAGAGCACACGCAAACACAAGCAGGGGGAGCCGTAGGCAGAGGCAGAGGAAGAAGCAGGCTTCCCGCTGAGCAGGGAGCCCAACTCAGAGGCTCCATCCCAAGACCCTGGGATCATGACCTCAACTGAAGGCTGACGTTCAACCGACTGAGCCACCCAGGCACCCCGTGGTGTGCTTGTTTTAAAGAAAAAATAAAAACTCGACTACGAACTTGATTAAGAAAGCATTAAGCTCTCAAATCTATAAGATTTAGTTTACCAAACCATGAATTCATTTATCCATTTGGGGGTGCTTAAAACATACTCTATGTAGGTCTTTCCTAAGTGGAAATTTTTCTATGTAGACAAGTAAATATCAGTGTTAGGAAGACTCTTTATCAGGAAAATAGCAGAAAGTGGTCCAGATAGAATTCATATATTCACATTTGTTTTATTCCAAAAATTTTTTCTGTCTCTAGTAATTGTCTGTTTCCTTCTCATCATTGTCATTCTTATTTAATCTCCAGGTGGACAGACTGATTCACTTCTCTAGAACCTAATCTTTACTTATTACGGTAAATGACTCAGTTTGAGAATGGTCTTGGTGGCATTCTTCCATCAGTGTCTTGAGTAGAGGGCCGCTGGCCAGGATTCCTTCTGTCTGGATATCCATTATATTTGGGCTTCTCACCTTGTGGAATGAGGGTTGGGAATGTGCAGCTGGAAAATGATCTTGCCTTGGTCCCGGGAGGTTGGCTGGGTTTTTGTTTTTCCTCTTTGCTCCAGTTCTGTGAGCTCTGTCTTCATCGTAATCACCTCTTATCTCTTCTGTATACAGTTCATCTTTGAACAACATGGGTTTGAACCGCGTGAGTGAACTTACCTACAGTTTTTTTTATAAATAAAAGTACAGTACTGTAAATGTATTTTCTCTCCCTTGTGATTTTCTTAGTAAACATTTTTTTAATCTTCTCTAGCTTGTATTTTTGCAAGAATACAGCATCTAATTACATATAACATACAAAATATGCATTAATTGTTTATGTTAACAGTAAGGCTTCTGTTCAACTGTAGGCTATTGGTAATTAAATTTGGGGTGAGTCAAAAGTTAACACATGGATTTCCAAATGCAACAGGGGTTTGGCATCTCTAACCCCCACATTGTTGATCTCTACATCTGCCTGGTCTGCTTCTCCAGCCAGGCCATTTCTGTCCCCCTTGAACCTCCCTGGATTCCAGCTCTACCTGGCTGGCATGGACACTCTAGCTTTGCCACATGCTGGACACCAGCCTTCTCAAATGAGGATTTTAATGCACCTCTGGGAGCTGATGCAGAGAGTACGAGTCAGACCAAAAGGAGAGAGGTGACTACCTGGTGACAAGACAAGAGAGAAAGATTTCAACAGTGGATAGATTCCGGCATCTAAAATTAGATCTTTTGAAGTGCTGGAATTTCCATCTTTAATAATGTATTTCTTGGCAGACATTCTCTTCATAGTGATTACATTTGTTCCATTTGGAAATAGTTCAATTTTCAAAGCCAGGAGGCTCTGTTTAAAGAGTTAGCTACAAATTGTATTTTTATTGGCAATGGTCACTCCTGTGCAACACCCAAGCAGGAAGATACTAACTGCCTCCATCCCAGCTCATTATAATTAGGATCCTTTCTGCAGATTGGGTACCATTGTAAGGTTGGAAAGAGGAGGGCCACCACTGACTACTGAGGAAGGACCTCATGAGTCTTCTGTATTCTCTGGGGCTCATCACTTCACTGATGGTTGGCTATTCCCGTTCTATTAGGAGATATAGGGATATTTTGATAAAATGTTAACATTCATCATCAAAAAATTAGAAATTGACATAAGCAAATATGATTTTAATGCTAGCATAGCATTCATTATGTTTTATGAATATACTGTAGGTATCGTGCCAAGTTTATTGATTTACAGTGAAAGATATCTTTTCTGGTATCTAAAATATTCATAAATACTCCCTATGCCTCTTCATTTCTTATAAAAATAACTATGTAAGGATTATGGATTGGGGTAGAATCAAAATGCAGGGAACTACCTGATTTTCATCTCTAATAGAAAGTGACAGGCTGCATTATTAGTATCTAGAGGGTCATGGAGAATGCTTCTATGACAGATATTGCTTTGAAATTGCTATGTCAGTTCTTTGACTTAAAATTTTCTCAAGATCAATCTTCTTATATTATGAAAGTGACTTATTTTTGTTCCTGTTGTTATTGTTTTCTTGATAGAAAGCTAAACCTTCTAATGTAGTGTTGCTCAAATTTTAATACGCATCCAAGTCCTCTGGGGAATCCTAATAAATGTGGGCTCTTTTGCAGGAAATCAGTATGTGAAAATATAGATTCTTAGATGATGCTACTGGTGCTGATTGCTACTACCCTTTAAGTAAAAAAGCTCTAGGCATCCTAAGGAATGGCTGACATTTCTTGGAATGGGACATTTCTATACAGCCTAGCTCTTTTCTTCTGAATTTGGCAAGCATTTACTCGATAATGCAAAACATGGAACCAGAGCCTGAAATTTTTTACCTTCTCTACAGATTCAGGAGTGTCAGTAAAGAAAAATTGAAGTAATAGAGCACTTGGAAGACATGTACCATATATTGTATATTATATGTAGAGAAAACTGTTGATAGAAAAATTAGGTATATTTATCGACTATCTATAGAACAATATTTATTGTAAAGACAAATGAAAACCAGGACTGGAGTCTAGTTCGTATGAAAATCTCCCTGCCACTTATTTGAGCTGACATGGATAAGATATACCACATCTAGCAATTGTCAATAAGGTTGTTAGTTTTGTTTTTTAATGATGTGTCCTCACCAAGTCCTGGAATCAGGAGTTTGAAGTCCCTTACACAATATTATGGTCCAGCCCACAAGAGCCCCCCACTTGATAGGCACATGGTAGGGAGGTTATCAGCTTTTAATTGGTAGATTTGAGGGTCTATGGAATTTGACAAAGGGACAAGTCGTTTTGCGTATGCTTGGGTGGAGGGGTATGATGGATAACAGCTAAGCCATTACAGTATGTTTTAGAAGATTTAACATTGGTATAATAACTTCATCAAAACGTAAAACCACAATTTAAGGATGAGTTATATTGAAGAATACGTATGTGTATGTCGTAGGATTGATAACTGGAAAAACCGGCAGCACAGCCAGCAGAGCTCCCGGCCAAGTGGTCTGAGGAGGAATTAACTAAAGTCGGTAATTATGTTGTTTACTTTTTCAGTGTGAATGAGGAAATGCCATGATCTAACCGAGAGAGGAAGGAGCAGGTTGATTATCAAGAGAGCATGAGTTCATTCTTACTGTTGAAGATTTGAACTTCCTGGTTGTTACATTAATTCATTTAACTAGTTGCCCAGAAATTCTTTAGGGAGACTGTAGAGTAGACAGATGACATCAAATGGCAGTGATTTCACAGTTTAGACAGGCAGAGAGGTGGGAATGTAAGCAATGTTCATAAATGCTAGTTAGAATGGGAGCAAGATGAACCCTGTTAAATCCCGTTAAAAAGGTCAGGCAAATTCCTGTAACCCAGGACATTACTAAAAGGTAGCAAGGGGCGGGATGTCCAGGATGAAGTTCCTTGGACTGCAGAGATCCCTGAAACGAGTGACACTTGAGTGACATTTGGCCAAACTGCAGCTGAAGGATGGCTAGCAGTGAGACATCAGACCCCTTACCCTATGCCTCCATGCATTTTCAAGTTCCACTTCTTGGGAGGAATAGAATGCCAATCCCATGCTGTTAAATTGTCAGAAGTTCTTCTCACAGCCAGAGTCACCAGTGGAATTTCCTAAGTAATCTGCATGACAGAGGACCTCATAACAAAATAATAATAAATGAAAAACTATATATATATATATATATATATATATATATATTTTTGCCTGGAGTAAAAAGAGGAATGCAGTAAATACTCTTAAAATATATAACTGGGAGGGGCTGGCTCTGTCAGAAGAGCATGCAATACTTGATCTTATGGTCATTGGTTCAAGCCCCATGTGGGTGTAGAGATTCCTTAAATAAATAAAAACTTTAAAAAAAGTAAAAAAACATATACTGGGGAATCAAAACCTCTTTGATTTTGAAGTCTAGTCCCAAACTATTAAAAACAGACCCAGGAAATGGTAAAAAGAGGATAACATTAGTGAAACATGCCTCAAGTCCCAGCACTGCCCCTTGCAATTCATACACCATGTAAGTCACAGTATGCTCCGACTGTGTTTCCTCATCTGTAAAACTGGTTTATAGGATCTGGGTTGTTGCACTTTTACAATACAATAAATTAAGTGAAATCACCTTGAATGATGATAATTTTAAAAATCCACATACAAGAAACTTCCAGATCTAATGTTCACCATTGAAACTGTTTGCATACAGTAACTAATTCTCTGGAGATGGAAGTCTCTAGAATGAGCAAGCTACTTTCCAGGTAAGTGAAAGTAACCAGCTCTGTAGCACCGTATCCAACACGCTGAGAAGTGCATTCCCCACTTGTAGCAGAAATGGTGGCTCTGGGAATGTGAGAAAGAAATTATTTCATGATGAAATAGGAAAAAAAACATAGACCTGTTAGTTTTAGGATGATAATACCCATTTGGGCAATTCAATCAGGAGATAGCACTTTGGAAATAAAAAATTCTGTTTCTATTAGAATAGCTACTCAGTTCAGAATCAGGAATTTTATGATGTCTGAATGAGGAAGGAGGCATTTCCACCAAGGAGGAAATTGGGTAAAGGAGCCAAGAGTGTCAGGGATCTTTTTGTTGTTGTTGTTGTTGTTATTGTCCTTTTTTCTTTCTTTTTTTCGTTGTTAGCCTGCCAAGGGTGACAGGGATCCCAATGGGCTATGGGATACAAAGGGCACTGGTCATATTTGATAAGAGCTGAAAAGAGGCCATAGTGCCACCAATACTAAGTGGACAGACAAAGATGGTGACAGTCATAGCTAAGAGGGCATTTTCCCAGAGCCCCTGAGCCACTGAGAAAGATGTGGGCAACTTTGGGGGCAAGTTGCTGGTTCAAAAGTGGGCCAAGGGAAGGTGATCAGAGAAGCAAGACCAATTTATGGAAAAGTTGGGAAGTGAAGCCTGGCTAACTCAGGGGTAAACTATATGGTAGTCGTTCTGTTTCAAAGTACATTCTCCCACATCAGTTGAGTTTCTTGTCTAAATTCACCTAAAATTCTCATAAAAATTCACCTAAAATTCCAAAGCACCAGAAGTTTCTTTTATACTAATAAAACAGTAATACTATACTACTAAAATTCAAATACTTCTGTGAGGATTACAGTGATTCTCTGTCCTTATCAGTCATCTGTAGCGCTCCCTCTGATCTTCCACTTCCCAAGCCGCTGGCTTCTCTGGTATACCCTTTTCTGAGTATGTGTCTCCAGTGAACCACTGTGCTGTATTCTTCAGGTGCATTGTGAGTATCCTTCAGGTGTCCTGGGGCTGAGTAGTAAAGTTAACCCAGGCACTATTTAAAAACACTAATGATTTCGCCCATTATGTCGTACACCTGAAACTAATGAAACTTACACCTCACTAAAAAAAAATACAATGTCCCAGTCCTTCCCCCAGACAAATCAGATTATCTTAAGTCAACTCTCAGATTCTGTAGTTTAAAAAACTTTACTGGTGATTCTAATGTCCTGCCGGGGCTCAGACCCATGCAGCTTTAAAGATTAAAAATGACAGCTGTCAGTCATTCATGCGTCAGGGTGAATCAGTTTCTGTGGTCTGAGTTTTTCCAAAACTAAGAGTAATGAGAATAAGTTGAATGAGAGATTTTAATTCTGGTGGTGGGTCATTAAAAAATCCATACATTTAACAGTTTGTAAATGGGGATAACAGAACTTAGGTTAATATTTTGTTCAGACTAAATTCTAAGCTCTTCGAGGAGGTTGCAAACCACTTGCAGAAAGAGATCCTAAGGCTTTGTATTCTTCACAGAGTCAAGAGAGAGATTACTGCTATTATACTCTCAATACGTTGTTGTCAAATGTCTCTTTACATGTTGTCTATCAAGGTAATAATAAAAGAGGTTGTCTAAAAAAACATTAGAAAAACTAGTCATTCCAGAAGAGTCTACTGTGGTATTTTTATGGTGCTCAACGGGTGACTTTAATAGGTAATAAAAGAACATGCACAGTATTATTCATATTTTATTAAAATTTAGGTACACCTTGAACACTTTAATATATTCATTAAAAAGTATGACCCTGGATTGCAATTAGCAAGTAATTATTGAAGGCACTTGGGCAATAGGGACTTTCTCAGTCTTACTCTGACATTGATAACCTTAAGAATTCATTTAAAAAATATCTCTTGGTTGCAATGAAGAAGTGCTCAGAAAACCATCCAAAAAATTAAAAAGAACTAGAGTCTCAAGAGTCAACATATTTGTTCTTTTTAGCAGAATAAGTGATAGAGATGGGTTAGAATTTTCTACTTAAGTGCACAAACATTTAGAAGTGAGGGGCAGGAAGCGCCTGATCATTGCAACAGTTGCAGAAATAAAGACTGAGTCCAAGCTTCCTCTGGCTTGTGGGAGAAAAAGAAAGAATGAAAGAAAAAAAACCCCCACTTTTCCACCTCCATGTGAAACACAAAGTCAAGTTTGGGGCATATAGAAACTGCTAGCTCTGTCCATCTCCGCAGTGGCATGGGGAATAAAGGCCACAGGAGCTAACCCAGCACTCCCCAATTAAATGAGCAAGTAAGTTCCCCCCATCTCCGGCAGCCAGGGATTAGGGAGGTCACTGACCATCACCACCTTTTAGGTGGTGATACCAAGGAGCCAGGGTGACACAGCCGTCCCCCAAAGTGCCTAATGACTAATTAAGGGGCAGGTTAGGTGAATGTTCTGCCAAGAAGGGGAAGGGACAGGACAGAGCCATATCCAATACTTAGATATCAGAAACAAGTTTATAGCCAAGTGGTGTGTTTTGAGGTTTTGCTGTGAAAATTTAGCAATAGTAGAGTTTGTTGGAGTCATGTGAGAGACCGATAACCTGCTAAAATGATAGCACTGGCCAAAGTTGACTTGGGAAGGGGGAAGAGTTAAAGATGAAAAAATTCAGGGCACCTGGGTGACTCAGTCATTTAAGTGCTGACTCTTGATTTTTGGCTCAGGTCATGATCTCAGGATCATGGGATTGAGCCCCGAGTCAGGCTCGAGGTTTAGTGGGGAATCTGCTTCTCCCTATCCCTCTGCTCCTCCCCCTGCTTGTGCTCTCTCTTTCTCTCCCTCTCTCTCAAATAAATAAATAAAATCTTTAAAAAAAAAAAAAGAAAGAAAGGGTAGGGTCTACTACACAGTGATTCCCTTCTTTGCTTCCAAATCATTTCTAAAAAGAGACAAGGAGTAGACACGTTAAGGGAAGAGGTCCAGGTCAGCAGAGCAAGGGCAAAAATGTTTACATGCTTGATTATTCTCTGAAAATGTATCTATAAGCCAAAAAAAAATCATCTTTAACAGGCTTAAATAACTGGATGGAAAATAGATTTGAATAAGGAGAAGCATGTTACAGAGGTCACTGACCTTCTCTGCCTACCTCTGAGAAGTAAAATATTGACAGCCCAGAGCCCCATGAGGATAAAAATGTGTATCAAATTCTCAGTCAAATAAAAATATATCGGATTCAGTTCCAATCCAGAGAATGTTCTTTGATTTGCTTTTTATTTTAGCTCCCTAAATTTAACAAGCTGACATTTTTCTTAAAACCAGGTTTTCATAAAAACAGAAAGGTTTTTTTCTTCAGTTTGCTTATTTACTTAATTTACAAAATACATACAGTTGGTCCCTATAATAGCACTTTCTTTAAAATTTCTAAGAAGGGAAAGTTTCGCTATCTTCCGACCTTGAGAGATACTTTTTTCTAGAACACTGGAGATATGTATCCATGTCTGTCTGTCCATCAATGTAACAATATCAGTATCTATAATTACAATGATTTCACTTAATGCAAACCTTCGTTAAAAGATGAAACACTGCGGGCAGCTGGGCAGCTCAGCCGGGTAAGCGTCTGACTCTTGATTTCGGCTCAGGTCTTGATGTCAGGGTCATGGCATGAAGCCCCATGTCAGGCTCCGAGCTCAGTACGGAGTGTGCTTGGGATTCTCTCTGTGCCCCCTCTGCCCTTCCTCCCCCCCCCTCAAATAAATAACTCTTACACACACACACACACACACACACACACACGGAACATTGTGTCCTTGGTTTCGGTCATCTATTTTATTATCATATTTTTTATAGCTTACTCTGTAGTAATTTCTGGATTATGACACAGTTATTCAAGTCATGGCTGATCGAAGGCCCATAAATGGGAATCAGGTGCCCAGGGCACACACTTCAGAGGGTGTAAGACTACATTCTTACCTCAAACCTTCCTCCACCCTGAAGGTCTTACCGACACAATGGCCATTTCGCAGATCCTGATGCAGACCAAACTAATTTTGAGGCTTGCCAGTAGGCAGTTCCTTCTCCCCGGAAGCTAGATTATAAAACCCTGGGCAAGGCTCATGCTTCAGAATGAAAATGTCCTCTCCTCCAGGTGAGTTTGCTCCATTTCTGATTGACTTTGACCTCTGCTTTCCTACTTTGCCAAAGACAGTTAGTCACAATTTTGAACGTCTTGGGAGGAAGCAGCCATAAAATGGAAAATCACTAAAGGCAACTAGCCAGTCATCCAGGCTTTAAGGCAAAGAAATCACTGAATTCTAGGGCTGGAGAGAACTTAAATTTATCCTTATTAACCCACAAGTCTAGCCTAAAGTTCTCTTGGTTTCCAGTCTCCTAAGGAAACCAAAGAAATTCATCTTATTATATTTCATATAGGGCGCCTGGGTGGCTCAGTTGTTAAGTGTCTGCTTTCGGCTCAGGTCATGATCTCAGGGTCCTGGGATCAAGCCCCACATCAGACTCCCTACTCAGCAGGAAGCCTGCTTCTCTTTCTCCCACTCCCCCTGCTTGTGTTCCTCCCTTGCTGTGTCTCTCTCTGTCAAATTAATTAAAAAAAAAAATCGTATATAATACATATAATACCAAACTGTAAAATTTACAAAGGTGCCATTTGCCCTGCCGAGCTTTGATATGTGTACGTATTACCTTCCAACCAAGAAGGGTGAGAGTAATTCTGCATTTATGGGATTTCCACAGTTTTTTATTTTTTATTTTTATTTTTTTTTAAATTCATTTGAGAGAGAGAGAGAAAATGAGAGACAGAGAACACAAGCAGCGGAGAGGATCAGAGGGAGAAGCAGAACTCCCCACTGAGCAGGGAGCTGGATGCTGGACTTGATCCTGGAACTCCAGTATCATGACCTGAGCCGAAGGCAGTTTCTTAACCGACTGAGCCCCCCAGGCGCCCCCACAGCTTTTTAACTGACAATTCTGGAGATATCTGGACATGGCTGTGGTAAGACTTTCTTTTCAGACTTCTATTTCATTTCCACTTTTCTCCCAGCTTCTCTCTGTGCTCTGTAGGGGGACATGGTGTGGCTATGATATAGTTGCTAATTTTGTTAATTCAGCTTCAAACAGCAGCTTTACAAATAAATTGCCAGACTGATGACCTGAAACGCAAGGGTGATATGAAACTCAGAAAACCACATCTGACCTTGAGCCAGCTTTCAGAGGATAAAATAATATTTTTCAGTGTTCAGTGTGGTTATTGGGTGCAGCTGGTATAATTAGAGATGGCTGGCAGATCCTCCAAGAATTAGGTATTCTGGGTAAATAAGAAAATATTCATAAACTGATTCCAGGAGTACATCTCCAGTCTATAATTCAGTTTATAAGGAAGTGCTCGTTGCTCCTAATTTAGATAACTGTATCTGTCAATCAACCGAATACGTAATCTGTCCTAGCTTTTTGATAGTGGGGCAAACTGTATGACAACTTTACATTTCTAATGTCTTCAATAACGTACTCAACATACAGTGAACATTTTTTTTTATTAAAGGCAAACCCAGGGGCGCCTGGGTGGCTCAGTCAGCCCTGGCTGTGGTCCTGGAGTCCCGCAATCGAGTCCCACGACAGGCTCCCCGCTCAGTAGGGAGTCTGCTTCTCCCTCCGCCCTTCGCCCCGCTCGTGCTAGCTCTCTCTCTCTCTCTCTCAAATGAATACATAAAATTCAAAAAAAGAAAAAGAAAAAAGACAAACCTGTCGTTGTTGGAATTCTACTCAGAAGAACTGTAAGCACAGCCTTTAACCTTACAGTTGACTGAACTTAAATATGAAACTCAAAAGTATTATATTGATGTGTCTATTCCCTGATGCAAGTTCAAACGTCTCCTTCATCAGGCATCCTCGGATGACGTTCAGTGACTTTCTGATGGCCTTAAGGTGGTTCTCTCCTCTCCCCCAGTCTTACATCTTCATGTGATAAAGGGGCGTCCCGGGTTCCACTTTCCAGGGCTGTTGGTGGATAGAAGTAAAGCGAAAGGCCGCCCATTTTATCCTGGAATTCAAGGCCCTGCACTGTTGTTCCCCAGGCTCCTCCTTCTGCCTTATTTCCCACATCATCACTTTCAGACACTGAACACATTAGCCAGTCTTAAATAATCCTCATTCTCTGGACATTCTCTAGCCCTTGTTTCATACCCTTTCTTCATTCCGGAATGCTCTACTGCCCATCTTCACCCTTCCCCATCCTGTCATTGTGCCAGTCCTACCAGAAGCCCCCTCTTATAGACTGAAATAGCCCCTCCATCGGCTGATTGCACCTTGTTTTCTTAATGATTTTATTATGACTGACCATGTTCTTCCATGTGTGATGGTTACGACTGGTTAGGAGACTCTGAGGGCAGGAAATGGTTGAATGCTTTTATCCCTCACTCTGCTTAACAGGGTGCTTGGCAGCTGGTAGGTCTCAGTGATGGAATACTGACAGAGGAATACAATGCAGGGATCAGAACCAGGCAGCAGTCATGAGGGCAAATAGGTTCTCCCTAATCATTTCAAACATTTATTTTCATATCTTTCTATTTCATGTATGAGTGGCCTTCCCCGATCTCCACGCCGATGAAGCCCTGTCACTCTCGTGCTTTGTTTTCGTACATAACACACATCGTTAGCACATTGTGGTGGAGCCTGGGGTTGCTTGTTAGCGTCTGTCTCCCATGGGAAGTTAGGTTTCACAAGCTCAAGGATTTCATCTGTGTACGTAGGTATGTGTTTTCCCCTCCCAACCCAGGCTTTCATCTTTTTATTTTATTTATTTATGTATTTATAGAAAGTGAGTGGGGGAGGGGCAGAGGGAGAGAGAAAATCTCAAGCAGATTCCACACCAAGCACGGAGCCAACACGGGGCCTATCCCTTGGCCCCAAGATCACCACCTGAGCTGAAATCGGTCGGTTGCTCAACCGACTGCACCACCCAGATGCTCCAGGACTTCATCGTTTTGATACTTATAATCTTTAGCAAGAACTCATGAAGTACCTTCTGAACAAGCAAATGGGTAAACAAAGTAATCACAGGATTTACTCTGTTCCAGTGTTACGGAGGTTCTCAGGACAGTGTCTAGAGGCCTTCAGCATGGCCAGCCTTTGACTTATACCATTGGAGGCTATCTTCCTGCACAGGCTGTCTCAAATTCATGTTAATAAAACCCCTGCTGTTAAGCTCTATAACGAGACGTTTTGGAAGGCAGCAGAATCCCATTACATACGGTGTGTGCCCAGGCCAACTTTGAGGAGCCCATCCGGTAAGACCTAAACCCAAAAACAGGTCAACAGGGCCTATGTTGGATCTATGTGTGCCCAATGTCTGTGATCAATTCAAACGCGCCTTCCTTATTGAGGAGCAGAAAATCATTGAAGGCGCATGCACAGAGTCAGAAAGCTAAATAATGAAATGGAACTTTGTTGAGTAATAAAAATCAAAAGGGTTGCTCTTTAAGAAAAAAAAAAAGGACATCTAATCAGTGCTACGTAATTATGAAACAAGGTTTCTATGAAGTGTAGTCGGAGCTCAGAAATAATTTAGTTTCATTTGGTGTCTTTAACTTTTTCTTTCTTGCCTTAATTTTCTTCTTTCAATACTAAAAGAACATATTGGGAAATAACTACTTCTCTCCAGCCTAGGACTTTGCTTCCTAAGTAGATGTGGGGGTTAAGTAAAGGGGCAAGCAGAAACAAGGCCAGGATGAGCCGATCAAGCTGCCTTGACTTTTCTTCCCTTCCTCACTTTCTTCCCAGGCTTCTGAGCTCTTCTCCGCATACAAATTCCATTCCTGTTCACATCTCAACATACCATAACATTTGTAAGGAAATGGAAATGCTTTCTCTATGCTTTCAAAGTAGGATGAGACTGTCCTTGAGGCTTGAGGTTTATCTGCACGGCACCAAGCACTCAGGGGACTTTGGTAAATATTTGTTAAGAAATGAATGAACCATTCATAGAGGAAGCACTGATAGGCACTTCAGGTCACAATGGAACACTCTCTGTATCAGTACTTATCCTACTTGATTGCTCTGTAACACTTGACCCTCTTTCTTTAACGTTTTTCCCATAACGCTCCTTAGTTTTCTTTTTACCTTTGTCTCTTCTTATGCTTTCCTGCTTGTTTCTTTTCCTCCTCCCCGCTAAATGGCGGTGCCCCCCTCCCAGTTAGGCACCACCTTGACCTTTATTTATTTATTTATTTATTTATTTATTTAATTTATTTTACAGAGGGAGAGAGATCACAAGGAGGCAGAGAGGCAGGCAGAGAGAGAGGGGGAAGCAGGCTCCCTGCTGAACAGAGAGCCCGATGCGGGCCTCGATCCCAGGACCCTGAGATCATGACCTGAGCCGAAAGCAGAGGCTTTAACCCACTGAGCCACCCAGGCACCCCCACCTTGACCTTTAGAGTATTCCCCTTGGATGACCTCATTCATGTCCATGACTTCAACCACCACCATCCAGGCCTGGATGACTTCCAAATAGGTATCTTCATGCAGCCCAGACATTTCTAAGTCCCATACCCTCTTTCAATCTCTACCAGTAAGTCCTATAGGCTTGTTAACGACTAGTAGTAAATACTGAAATGCCAGTTCTTTTCTCCCCTCTCATCAAAATAACGCCAGCTATCAAGTCAGACAAACCAGAAACCCAAGATTCATCTGTTCTTCTCTTTTGCCCCTCTTTCCACGATAAGTTAGTTGCTAAGACCTCTGTTCTTCCACCTTGTTGAAATCATTTCAATGAACATAAGGAATGATTACTGTGATGAGGGACCGTCTTCTAGATGGCATTCACCTGTTTGTCTTCACCAGTGTAGGCCTGTTCTCTTGAAGAGAAGGGCAGTTATGTGGATTTTCCACCTCCATCCGGTTACGTTCCTCCCAGAGGCCCTCCGTGTTACTGCTGCCTGGCAGCCTTTCTTAAAATCGAATCTAACTCTGCCTCTCCTGCTTCAACCCTGAGTGACCTCCTGAGCCTTCAGGGTAAAAAGTTAAAATTAGACCCATACAGGCACAAAAGTCATTCAAGATAGTACCTCATCTTAACTCAACAACCTCATTTTCTACTCCTGTATTCTGTGCTGATTAGTCCAAACTCCACAGTGCTTGTCCCCACCAACGCCCACTCAAGATTCTCCCCACCATGCTTCCTCCCATTCTCCAGTTGTTCTACTGGTTAGAGAACAAACTAGTTGTTTTTGCAGGAGAATTACCCTTCTGTCCACATTTTGATGCCTTCTCCTATCTTCTCCCTATCTCTCTGGATGTTTAAAATGCATCGTAAGATTGTTTACTTGTCTATCACTAGAGTGAGCTGTTTGGGCTTTGTGTCCCTGGCATCTGGAACAGTATAGACCAGTGTTTCTCAAAGTGGGGTCCACAGGAAACTCCTAAATCATTTAGCGGTTGCTAACATTCATATTTTTGGGTCTAGGACCACCATAGGACCTAGAGGATGAGAATTTCTGACTTTTTAAATAGACTTCCCAGGTAATTTTTATAACTCTATGTATTTAATACTTTTGAGTAAACAAGTCAGCTGGGGATTTTGATCTTACCGTTTTATTCACATACACTGCACTAACTTGGATTTGCAGCTGATAATTATATACTCATCATGTTGTAAAAGGTGATTTAATTCTCTAGAGAAAAGATTGCCTACATGTTTTCAAATGAATTAGGGATTTGGAAATCCTCTGGCCAGTTTTAATTAGTCAGAACAAACAATTTGAACAATCCTGATTTAAAAAATAATTGACCCAACTCTAGATTAAGCATCCAAAACCATTTTAGTTCTTGCAGTGAACATGTTTTCTCCCTGCTTTGGAACTGAATTTCCCTTCAGGCAAATGTGAATCAATAAGCGCATAGCGACAGGTGGTTTGCACAGATTTGCCAAAATCACAATGGCGGACATTTCATAAGTGATTCATTATTTTCAACCCAATGTCCAAGGTACAGACCCTACAAATACTATATGAATTAATCATTTAGAAGGCTTTCTTAATTATAAAAGATTCTGTTACAAAGAAAATGAAGGAAGGGTGCCACCTGATCTTCTCCAGGTAAGTGGGAGTAAGGAGTCTCAAAGGATCCTTATACCGTGTTAAACTCACATACTATCTCCTTGAACAGAAATATGTGCTTCCCTGCATTTATATGCATTTAAATGCCAATATAAATATATACTCATGCACAACTATAAATCCGTTGTCTTTGATACCCTAAAATGATTTCTAGTCATGTGCATATAAACAACCCTGAAAACCTGAGGCCAGCCAAACAGGTTGTACCTTTGAATAAATACAGCTGTTGCAACCTTCAGCCCATGTAATATGTTTGATTAAAGTGAACTGTGCAATCCCTGATGACTGACACTTGTGACTGGCGTGTGCAGTACTTACTATTGTGCAACTTTAGTTTGCCTAAAGTTGTCCACGAAACATTTTCCCTTCTGTTTTTCTGGGAAGTCACTTTCCCTTGGGTCTCTGTTGGTTTTGCTTGAACATTAGGGCTAGCTCATTTCTAACACTTGATGAATCAAGCTCAACTAAAGAAGAATAATTGTGGCCAAAATGCCCTGGATGTGTGCGGAGAGTTTTCTGCATTTTTTTTTCCTGCTGTTTTTTGGTAATAGCACAACTCCCATGAATCAGGTATTTCAGCCCCTTCATATGTGGTTAGACAAATGTCACTTTAAAAGGTTTTGGAGGTGATGGCTTGCAGGTTCTCATCCATGTTATTAAATCACCACAGAATTCCACATACTGTCAGCAGCAACAGAATTTGGTACATTACATGCAGAGAAGTTTCAATAGAAGTCGAGGATATTAAGAGTGTTGCACCGGAAAGAACAGAAAATCAACTAATAGAACCTTCATTAAGTCGGGGAATTTTCTCGTTTCATTCCACAAAAGTCTAGAGCACACAATGTAGAGTCGGTGCGGCAGCTCAGTGATGCTATCAGGAACCCAAGCTCGGCTGGTCTTTCTATGCCACCATCCTTTCTCATGGCTGCGAGATGGCTACTACCAGAAGTCAGGTCTGTAACTAGGTAGGAAACAGAAGCACAAACCTATACTTTCAAAACGTTGATTTTTCCCTTTAAGGCCTGGATATAAAATCTTGGTGACTCAGTGACATGCTTTATTTATCCTCAGCAGTGCAGCTTTTCTTAGATCTTCAAAAAATGTATTCCAGGTAAGCTGAGAACTTGCCTTTACACATTCTGTCTTGTTGACTGGAAACATAGATGAATGATTTCTTAGTCCTGAAACTAACTTGCATACCGGTGGCTGACACGTGATGGGAGGGAGCATAATTTTATATCTAAGAACATGATAAGCAACAAACCAATGAGGAAATACTATACTTTGCTATATGCACTATGCTCAGCAGAGAAATGTTTGAGTGGAGTCTTGTAGAAAGCACCTGACTAACTTCATACATCCACATACCAGATATTTGACCATATGATAGGTTACTGTGAAAGGACCCCCCACCACCAACTGGGAGTGTGTAGACTGGGGAACTTCCTGTAACTATATTGCTGGTGCCTGCCTTTTCCTAAGTTCCAGGGCCTGCCCTTCCCTTATCTAAAACCTCTGCCACTCCCTTACTCAAGACTTACTGGAGTTCCTGATTTTTTTTTAATCCTGATTTTTTTAATCAGTGAGGAGTCTTTATAGATCACAAATAAAAGCCTGTTGACTTCATTCATTTAATCTCTTCAATGGCTTCCCATTGGTTTTAGGATTAAAAAGAAACTTTTTAACATGATCTGTAAGAGCCCTCATGATCTTGCTTCTACTTGTTTCTTGGACGTTCAGCTCAGTGGTTTCCAACCTACTCTGTCAAGGTCAAGCACACTAAATTTTGTATAGTTGGAATGTGCTTTTTCTTTCTTGCCTCTGGCTCTTTGCTCATGCTGCTTCAACCCACCTACTCATCTTGTCTAATCTGAGTTACAGCACACCATCCTCCCCCTCCCCCTCCTCCTCCTC
>LNAC01000032.1:783504-899584 GCA_002007465.1 Ailurus styani
CTCCTCCTCCTCCTCCTCCTCCTCCTTCTTCTTCTTCTTCTTCTTCTTCTTCTTCTTCTTCTTCTTCAAATATTTCCTTATTATCTATTCTCTACTTTTTTGTGTACTTGTCTGTTACCTTCAATAGACTTTAAAGTCTCTAGGGACCAGGGGACTGTGTCTGTTTTGTTAGCTCTTCTCAATACCTTGCACATAGTTAGCACTTAATGACTCGTTGAAAATACTTGTTGAGTAATGGTATGAAAGAATGAATGAATTAGAATTCACTTTTCTGTGAGCCCAGATAAACTCTCAATAATACTAATTCACCAAAGTTTTGTACCATAAACCAAAAGTCTTTGCAAATTTTTGTTAATTAGGAAGTAAGTAAATAACTTTGATCTCTATTATTAAACCGTTATCCCTAAAGCCATTCCTGGAAAATTACATCTTTTACCTGAAGTAGCTCATTACTAATGAAGAAAAGTAAATATGTTGGTCCTACGTTTCAGTTTTGTTTAAAAGGGCAAGGAATTTTAAACTAATTCAATGTTTCTGTTAAATTTTAGTGAGACACAGGCTAACCATCTCATAACCTAGGTACCGGGGCAACTAAAGTGCAATGTCCTGTCTGTGCTGTTGATGCAGAGCGAGACAGATTGTACCATTTTCATTTTCGTTTTCTTTTCTTTTTTTTTTAAGAATTTATTTATTTATCTGACACAGAGAGAGAGATCACAAGTAGGCAGAGAGGTAAGCAGAGGGTGAGAGGGAAGCAGGCTCCCTGCTGAGCAGGGAGCCCAACGTGGGGCTCTATCCCAGGACCCTGAAATTATGACCTGAGCCAAAGGCAGAGACTTAACCCACTGAGCCACCCAGGTGCCCCAGATTGTACCATTTTCCCATTCCTTTCTTTTTCCTCTCTTGTCAAAGTCTTTTCCAGTTGTACTACACTGATTTTGTTTTTTTTGTTTTTTTTGTTTTGTAAACAGGATATTAGCCAGAAGATTTTTATTCAATTGTAGGGTATAATAGATTTTGCTCTATATAAGAGTTGTGTTATCTTTGAGATAGGAAATCGAAGAATCCAGAGGGTTAGGGATGATGGTGGATGATAATATGAAGCTAAATAATCATGATTTTAAAGTTAGACCTCAAGTCTAAAAATCTCCTAAAAGTCATATGTAACTATAGACTCGGAGTTACTCTTTGTTCTTTGTTCAGGCTGCTATCACAGAATAACAGACTGAGTTGTTTAAATCATGGAAATTTTTCTCAGAGTTCTGGAGGTTGGGAAGTCCTAGATCTAGGTGCTGGCAGACTCAGTGTCTGATAACAACGCACAGCTACCTTCTCTCTTTGACCTCACATGGAGCCTGCTTGGGCCTCTTTTATAAGGGCACAAACTCCATTCAGAAGAGCTCTGCCCTCATGATCTAATCACCTCCCAGAGGCCTCACCTCCTAAGGTTATCACACTGGAGGTCAGGATTTCTACATGAATTCTCAGGGGGTCACAAACATTCAGTCTTCTACATTCAGAAGGTCTGAGGTGAAATCCGCAGTTTTAACAAGCACCCCAAGAGGTTCTGAGGCACGTGGTCAGTGGACCACACTGAGAAACATTAGGTTTCTCAATTTGGACCTAACATAAGGTTAGCTGGTGAACGTGTTTAGTTAGAAAATGTGAACTGGCAGATGGAGGTTAGAGGACCAGCTCCTGTGAGCCCTCTTAAACTGTCTCCATGGCCATAGCCCCAGGGAACAGTTAGAAGGTTGGAGAAAATGGTCATCTATGTAATTTTCCACCACTACCCACACATATGCTTCCTTGGCAGGCCTCCAGAGAGCCACCAAGGGGCCAACACTGAGTTACTAAATTGCCATTACTGGGAATTCCAAACTTGGCTCCCTTTTTTGATGCCAGCCTCCCTCTTTCCCAACTCCAACTAGGATCTGAAATATTTTGTTTAAGACTGGTCACCAGTGGGGGGTGGGGGTGGGAGGCACACCTGGGTGACCCAGTTGGTTGTATACCACATCTTCTTTATTCATTCATCTATTGATGGACACTTGGTCTGCTTCTGTAATGTGATGATTGTCAATAATGCTGCAGTAAACCTAGGGTGCACATATCCTTTCAAATTAGTGTTTTCATATTCTTAGGCTAAATACCCAGTAGTGCAATTTCTGGATCATAGGGTAGTTTTATTTTTAACTTTTTGAGTAATCTCCATACTGTTTTCCACAGTGGCTGTACCAGTTTGCATTCCCACCAACAGTACACAAGGGTTCATTTTTCTCCACATCCACGCCAACACTTGGTGTTTCTTGTGTTTTTGATTTTAGCCATTCTGACAGGTGTGAGGTAACATCTCCTTGTGGTTTTAATTTGCATTTCCTTGATGACGCAAGATGCTGAGCATCTTTCATGTGTCTGTTGGTTATCTGTATGTCTACTTTGGGGAAACGTCTGTTCATGTCTTGTGCCCATAAAGAAACCTTATCTCTGAAGTGTTTATGTTTCTACTTTATGATGACTTCCTAAAATTGGGGTTGGCCTATTGATTGAAAATGTCAAACTTCACCTCAACTCACTTAAGCGCTGCAGTAAAAGACTTAATTTTTTTAATGGAAGTAGAAAGTTGTCACAGTGTATGTGTGTGTGTGTGTGTGTGTGTGTGTGTGTGTGTATATATATATATATATAATTTTTTTTAATTAGTTTCTTTTTTAGTCTAAAAGTCGTATATTATTCATTTTCATTAGCCTTTTTTTAAAATAAAGTTCTGGTTTCCACATTTCCATTAGACTTTGCTTCTTAATATGCACATTTAGAAATATATATATTAGAAAGTCGCTTGTGTCCTATACCCTCCTGCTGACTCAGGAAGAAAATGAAAAACCTATTTCCTTGTCCTTGTCAGGAATTATTATCATTCTTTCACAATTTGGACCTAAAACCAGTTTGCAAGTGAAGCAGAATTAATGTGCTTGTAGGAAATCAAATTTGTCTCTAGTTCAGGAATAATCCTGCTAAATTCTTGAAGAACCAGCCTTTGCTTTTGTATATTCAAATCTAGGTTTGCAAGAGGAAATCCTGAAAGAACAGCACACACCTTCTTTGTAAGAAAGATTACATAAATTCATCTCTAGTGTCAAGCTACTTTTATATCTGTCTTAATTCAAGACTCTACCATGGTAACCTTATAATCTTCTATCTATGGATTGTCTAAACTTCTTTCACAAGAGATTCTATCAGAAATTCAAATGTTCTGGAATGTCTTAGTAACTCAGATTTATAATTATCCCCTGAATGAGATTACTTCTACAAATTAAACTTTTTAAAAATCACTGTCTAGGTATTTTCATGTTCATTATTCTTGAATGACATTCATGAATATGCAAACAGTTGTACCGACATGAAAATTGACCTGAAGAAGCAGAATTACTGCTCAGATACACACTTAAAGACACATTCTCAAAGGATATCATTGGATACTGAATTTTCCAAAGACAAAATTGGCACCATCAGGTAAACTTACACACTAGAGATAGTTCTTGCCCTGGTGACGTCGCTGTCTCACACACTATACCGTTTCCCACAGCGTTCCACTCCTTCATCGCCTTAAAGCTTTCTGCTCCATTTCACCTCAGCATGCCTACCCTGGCTCTCCTCTTTTAAATTCCCATCTATCCCTTACTCCCCACCTCATTTTCCCTTTACACTGCATAACTCTTTCCTCTTTCTATAGTATTCATAATCTTCTAACATACCGTATCATTTATTGCCTGTATCCAGACTTGTAACCTCCATGAGAAGAGGCTTTTTTGTCTATTTTGTTCACTGATGTATTCTCAGAGCCTAGAACTGTACCTGGCACACAGTAGATGCTCAATTAATACCTCTTGAATGGATAATTAGGAGCTTCAACTGGAATTGAAAAAGAATATAGAAAATTAATGTTTCTACCTGGCTAGTTGTGCTGTCAATATGTACAACTTTTCTTATTTGTTCCGGCCACGGAGACTAGTCATGAGTTTTCAGTGAACATAGAAGAAAAAAGTGAGAAAAAGAATCACCACATTGGTGTCATTGAGGTAATGCTTTTGCTTGATCATATACAGTTATGGATGAAAATTCGGGACCATGTTACCTCTGTCACACAAGGCCACATCATTAACAATTTTATATACTGAAACACTTCCAAAGGACATAGCCACAGAGAGTTTGTAACTGAAGGAAAGATTTGACTCCAGAAACAGAGATTAGATTTTTGGCATCACGCAGCACTCTTGAGATGAAAACTTTCCCTATTGGTGCTCGAGAAGAAAACTTCACCTGTTGGTGGTCCTTTGTACTGAGACCTGCCACACAGATCTCTCTGCCCTGTGGCTGCTTAGGTAATAAGTGAAGTTCTAGTGTTGCTGCAAAGTTGGGTTTAGCTCTCGCTGCCCACTTCTCTGCCCCAGACAGCTGCGAGGAGCCAAAGATCCTGCCGAGAAGAGGAACCTCGCAAAGCAAGTTTGGCCCTTTTGACTTATATTCTTTTCCTGTAAAGGCCTTAGGGAATTCATGGGCAAAAGGCAGTACTAGAAGTTGAAAACCACTTACCTAATAAGATCATGAGCTATCGTCCACACAGAGCAAAAGGTGCACTTTGGATCAGACAGCTGGTGTCCGCCAGTAGGCAGCAAGGACGGACTCTTGGCCAATAGGTGGTTTGGGATCATCAGATAGGGCCATATCTCTATCTTGCAGATATCCTCCGAATGTCTGCTGACATCACTCACCATTTGACAAATCTGGGTTAGATCAGACCTTCACCTTGCAGCCAGGTTTGCTTTTCACCTCTTCCCTCCGAGGCAGAGAGCAATGATCTCGCAACGCAGTGTGACCTCTCCACTCACCAAGTTACTTGGCCAACCCGATCTCACACAGACTTGCTGCAGTCAACATTTTTCTAAGTTGTGAAAAGAGGGGCCAATGTGCAACATTAATGTCATAACATTCCATGGGCCTTTTAACTGCTGCATGAATCAGCTAAATGGTTACATTTAATTCCTTTCTTTATTGCTACCCTAGTTATTAAATGACTGTAAAAGGGACCATTTTGTTTTTCTTCCTCCGTATATAGGTCAGGAAGAAAGGGTATCTACCCATAACATCTTTATTTTCATTTTACTTTAGAAATATCTAATTTAGAAGACTCCTCTATAGCCATTTTTGTTACTATTCCTGAACAGACTGCTTTTGGCTAGTTCAGTTAGCTTTCAGTTCTGTTCAAGAGTCGCCTGCTGGTGCCCCCAAAGGAACTTACGTCCTGCATCCTGTCTACAAGCTCCCATGAGAATAAAGTGCTTAAGTTATTGTTTCACCCTCTTCCTTCCCGCCACATTCAAGCTGAGATATCAAAGCAATTTGTTTTCATAAAATCTCTTGTTTACTTGCAAATTTGTATTGTGCTCTTTGGCTTACTGATTGCTCTTTGAAGTGCACACACAGCGTCAATATCAAATTCACAGGACTGCTGGGGTCATGTGTAACCTTAAAGAGACTAAAAGAAAATAAATAAATAAATAAATAAATAAAACAACTAAATAGAACTTGAAAGGCTTTTGGCCATAAAGACCCAAGTAGCCTGATTTTGCATTTGATTCTATTGTGTGTGTGTGTGTGTGTGTGTGTTTTTCTTGAAAATGAGCAGTAACATTGGGTATCATGTACTGAGTACTTAAAATGCATCAGATGCTGCCAAGTCCAATATTTTGATGATTTACGATAAACCTGAGGGACAAGGCTTATTTTCCTAGTTTTTTTTCAGTGAGGACTTCGAGACAGATTATCTGTAAAGGAATTTATTCAAGATCAAGATCTCAGAAACATTATGTGGCAGCCAGGATTGAAATCTATGTCTTTGTGACTCCAGTAGGTGTGATGGTGAGCGACTGCTATAGAGTCTTCCAATAAGACTGTAGAAGTATGTGGAACAAAATGTGTGTAATTTTATATAATGTACATGCAACCACCACCAAGATGCTTGGTATGTTTGTTAGCGTTTTGTTCTTTTAGAAATAAAAATGTACTTTTTACCGTTTAGTTTTATTTTTAAAAATCCTCAGGGCACCTGGGTGGCTCAGTTGTTAAGCATCTGCCTTTGGCTCAGGTCATGATCCCGGGGTCCTGGGATCGAGCCCCACATCAGGCCCCCTGCTTGGCGGGAAGCCTGCTTCTCCCTCTCCCACTCCCCCTACCTGTGTTCCCTCTCTGTGTCTCTCTCTGTCAAATAAATAAATAAAATCTTTAAAAAAAAATCCTCAGTTTTCATTATTAAACTAGTAGAAAAAAATCTTCAGTACATAATAAATTGGAGAAAAGGAGCATGTGTAACCCTGTCTCCCAGTAAGAGCTACTATAAATTGGGGGCTGGGGGCATTCTTTCAACTTGTAATTATACCACATTCTGCTTTTTTCTTCCATAGTTACTAAAATTATATCCATCTTGCATAACACAAATGACTGTATAATCATCTTTTGAGTGAATATATCACAGTATATCCCTGACTCTTAGAGATTTCGTCCACTTTTTCACTGTTGGACTCCAGTGCTGTTACCATATCTAAGATTGTTTGCGTTAGGGAGATTCCTGGAGGTGGAATTGTAGGATTAAAAGATATGAATGTTTCAACGTTCTCAATAAGTTTTTCCAGAGATAGGTCATTTGACCTTCCCATCCTCTTGCAAAAGCTGGGAGTCACTGCTCTTCTCAATCAAGTGTTATATTATCACTTTTTCTTTGCCTAGTGATAGACATCAAATGGTATCTTAGAGTTTTCTTTGATAGTAGAACGATCTTGATCAGAACAAACATGTTTTCTTTAGAATTGTAAAATTATACATGGTTTAGGGTCATTATTTTGATTTCAGATTAAGCTTGGCCCTTCACAGAATTTGTCTTGAAACGTGTCAGCGAATCACAGATTCTCTTGATGGTAGATGAGGGTACAGTTATCAGGTGGAATGTGATGCTGCCGCGGGGCTGGTCTCACTTCGTACCTGTCTATTCTGTCTTTTGCTTACTTTCTGCAAACAGTTATGTTGAGTAATCTGTCAGTCTCTGGCCAGTGAGAACCAAAGAAGTTGGGGTGTGCTTTCCCAGCCTTCCTGAGCAGTGTTTGTTAGAGTAAGCTACTCGGGAGCAGGACGTCTCAGTAGAAACATAATCGTATTTCCAAAGAGAGGTGGTTTGTTGTTTTTTTGTTGGTGGTGGTTTTTTTGCTTTGTTTTGTTTTGTCTGTTGTTTTTTGGGTTTTTTTTTTTTAAGCCAATAGTATTGAATTTAGATTTGTAGGATTCCGCTTACAAAAGAAAAAAAATGAGGTATAGTAAAATATAATTTTTACTGTTTGGACTTAGAATCAAATGTATTTGAAGCACTGTGTCAAAGATGTCTTGAGCACTGTTTATCC
Source organism: Ailurus styani (assembly GCA_002007465.1). Classification (NCBI taxonomy): domain Eukaryota; kingdom Metazoa; phylum Chordata; class Mammalia; order Carnivora; family Ailuridae; genus Ailurus; species Ailurus styani. Next base: position 790,953 of record LNAC01000032.1, read on the forward strand.
TATTTAGTTTCTCAGTTATATATCATATATCTCTTTTCCTTTAAAGTATTTCTAAAATTTAATAATATCCACTGTGTCATTCATCCATTCCTATGTCAGGAGCCCACTTCGGACCAACACTGTGGTATATAAGGCCTTGGGCATAAAAAGTTGAGTAAGAGGGGCACCTGGGTGGCTCAGTTCATGATCCAGGGTGCTGGGATGGAGCTCCACATCGGGCTCCGTCCTCAGCAGGAAGCCTGCTTCTCCCTCTCCCACTCCCCCTGCTTGTGTTCCTTCTCTCGCTATGTTTCTCTCTGTCAGATAAATAAATAAATAAATCTTAAAAAAAGAAAGTTGAGTAAGACCCACTTCTTATATATACTTATACACACACACACACACACACACTTATATATACACAAAAGGTATATAGAAAGCACAATGGTGATGAAGGATGTGTGATCAACTTTGACCTAGAGGCAGTCAGGGCGTATCTTCCCAGAAAATGATGAGGGTGGGTGAGAAGGGCATTCAACGTAGAGAGAATGGCATTGTGCAAATGCAAGGTGGGGCAAATGTGTGACGTCTCTTAAAAATCATAGTATGGCTATATACATAGGATGTTCCAGGGGAAGTTGTAAGACACGATTCCAGAGTAGACAGGTAACATCATCTGAACCATGTAAAAGCATTTGGAGACAGTCAGAAAGACAAAATCAAATCTATTATATTTCTTAGAGAATTTTATGACCATATGAGATTAATGACATTTCTATTCAAATAGACAAAGTCATTGGAAATAGAGAGTACTTGTCTTTGTTCAATATAATGTTTATATTTCTTTGTAGATAATCTGGTACATGTATTCTCAACAATTTGTCAGTGCTAGATTTTAGGATCTCAATGCACAGGAACATTGCATGTCCCTTTGGACAGCTAGAACTACCGAAAAGATCAGTCCAAGTCGGAAGACTCGAAGGCAGAAAATTGTGTGAGATTCCAAAAATCTTCCAGTCATCAAAGGAAAGTAGCGGTCCGCATACAGAAGAGTCGGTAGGCATGCGGACCGGATAAGGATTAGTCAACTTCTAGTGTGCGATGACTCTAGGGGAAGCATTCACTTGAGACTGGGACCTGAGAAGCAAGGGTACTGTTTCTAGGTTATCTTCCTCAAGCTCTGTCTCCCTGTTAAAATTGTCACCTATGAATATGACTTAGAAAAAAGGAATACTTTCTTGGGGAAAAAGTGGATTTCAAGTGCGAGTCATACTTTACATTTTTGAATGTAAGAAAGAGCAATGAGATGTGAATGGAAGCTGGAAAAGGTGATGATAAACACCACTACTGCTGAAAGGACCAGCTGAGAAGCAGCATACATTCTAGAATGCCAATGTAATGTAGTGGTTCAGTGCACAGGCTCTGACCCTTGGCTGTCTAGGTTTAAAGGCAGCACCTTCACTTAAAAGCTCTAGGTTCTTGTTCAAGTTACTTAATCTCATTCCTTAGTTTTGTTTGTCTGCAAAATAAGGATAGCGGTGGATTTTTTGGAATATAAATGAGACAATGGATATATAAAAAGTGCTTGGAACACTAAGAACTAAGCCTGGGATATAGTAAGTGTTCCCTTTAAAAAGTTAGTATTACTTTGACTAAGTTGAAACACATTCTATTTTACTGGTCTGGAGCAACGCACAGGCCTGCATTCCAAGCCAGCCTTCAACTTTGTGTCTTATGGACCAGTAAGTTCCTGTAGCAGAGATTTGTGTACATAGCTGCAACCTATGCATGTTCAATAAGTACTTTTATTTTTTTAATATTGTTTATTAATTTGACACAGAGAGAGAGAGAGAGAGACAGCGAGAGAGAGAACACAAGCAGGGGGAGCGGGAGAGGGAGAAGCAGGCTTCCAGCCAAGCAGGGAGCCCAATGCGGGGCTCGATCCCAGGACCCCGGGATCATGACCTGAGCCAAAGGAAGACGCTTAACTGACCGAGCCACCCATGTGCCCCCGATAAATACTTCTAAATGTTGTTATAGCTCTTAGGCATCTAGTATTTCTCAAATTGGTTCAAAATGCTTAAGATCAAAGGACATATCTTGAGTAAATACGTGTCAATTCTTTTTCTTTTTTTAACTTATTTTTTTTCTTTTGGAGGGAAACCTTTCTGTGTAAGCATAGTTAAGTAAAGACCATTCTTTCAATATTCTCAAGTTTGTTGCCTAGAAAATCAGTCTTGACGAAGAAGAACAGTCGAAAAGAAAATAGTAAAAGCAAAGTCTCAGGTTTACTCTCCAGAGCGGTTGCTCTCTCTTGACATAACACACGCGTGCCGCCACGCACAGTCTGAAGGACATATTCCCTCCTTTTGCACACCCCAGAGGGAATGCTCTTAGAAGTATGGGAAGACACATTAACTCTCTGGCTTTCAAAGAAACCATGAGTCAGATACACTCTCTTCTCTCCCTAAGCATTTTCACCTTCTTGTGAAGAAAAGGCTGCTGTGGGCATTGATATTTTGAGAATCTCTTTCGTCAGAACCCATGCTTCATAAATCCCAGCTGTATCCCAAGACACATCTGACAAACATGGAAAAAAGAAAAAAAGAAATTATTTTTGTCTCACAAGCTAGTAGTCCAAAGAAACTTGTAAAAATGAAAGTAATTCCTCTTTCATCCTCTTAAGAAATGGAAGCTAGGGGCGCCTGAGTGGCTCAGTCATTGGGCGTCCGCCTTCAGCTCAGGTCATGATCCTAGGATCCTGGGATCGAGCCCCGCACCGGGCTCCCTGCTCAGTGGGAAGCCTGCTTCTCCCTCTCCCACTCCTCCTGCTTGTGTTCCCTCTCTCACTGTGTCTGTCAAATAAATAAATAAAATCTTTTAAAAAAAAAAAAGAAAGAAAGAAATGGAAGCTATACTCTTCATGTTGGAGTTTTCTAATGGATCTTGAGATTTTCACTATTACACATTTTTTCCCCAAAAATCTTATCATTTTTTTCTAGCTCTGAACCTGTGAATGAAGGGGAGTAAAAAGAAGCAAAGTGAAGGTCTTTGTGGGAAATGAAGTAAACAGAAAGATGAAAGTCTCCTAAACTAGCCTTGGACACGATTTGGCAGGTTTCACTCTGGTTCCTCTGCAGAAACCGATGATGTCAATGTTATAGAGAGCGGCCTCCTGTTCAACTCATTTAGCTTTGTACACAATCATCAGGGGAGAATCAGTGTCTCCCAATGTGGCGAAAATGTTAGGGAGCAAAGGCCTGAGAGTAGGTAATAAAAATAAAGAGTAATTTGTTCTGAGATTTAGAAAATGGCACAATTGATTTTCTCACATTTGGCGTATTTTATCATATGAGAGCTCCTATTTTCCCTATGAAATTCTGAGACTTACAAAATAGAGCTTTTCCTACTCATAATTTTAAAAAGTTTATGTCATAGAAATCTTTTTGTTATCAACTTGTCATACTTCAGTGATTTAGAAGAGAGTAAGAACTTATGAGATCTGTGTAACAGTTGTAAATTCTGATACTCTAACGTATCTTTATGGCATTGCTCCATACAGAGCTAAGTTAGGATTGGCTATCCTGGAATTATACTGTAGGACTGGTTAATAAAGAGATGAGTAGAAACAACTGGAATTCTACTTCAAGAAGAATCGGAACTCTGTGGGGAAGGGGGTTGTCTTGGCAACCTGTCTTGACTAACCTTCCTTCAGATTATTCCTTTTTCTTGGAGAGATACTATGAAATCATTTCCCGATGACCTTCATGACAAGGAAAGCATTGCAACAAACGTAGAGTTGGTAAGAATTGATCATTCACATCGTCACAAGGCTGTACCATGTCTCCATTGTAGGTAGAAGCAAAGCTAATACTAGAGTAGTGAAGGAAAAGTTGACCCAAATTGGTTGTTTTGTCTTGTCTTCAATTTTAACTTGGACTGCTGGTTTGAAAAGAGAAGTTTACTCTGTGCTTAAAATCAGTTGGAAGCAATTCAGTCCGAGTGTATCTGAAGTATAAATGATATCATCCCAAATAGTAAATGCATTTTTTGAAGCTGTATCACATTTCAACATACATTCTCTTGAGTTCTCCAATTGTACTCTCTCTTTTTTAAGATTTTATTTATTTGAGAGAGAGAGAATGAGCATGCCTGTGAGTGGAGGGGGAGGGGCGGAGGAAGAGGGAGAAACAGACTCCCCACTGAGCAGGGATTCAGGGCTTCAAGGCTCCATCCCAGGATCCTGAGGTCATTACCTGAACCAAAGGCAGCGGCTTAACCGACTGAGCCACCCACGTGCCCCATCCCCCTTTTTAAAGATGATTTCTCTTTTCTTAATCTCTTTCTTTACATTTCTCTTATCCAAGGTTTCTCAACCTTAGCACTACTGACATTTGGGGCTGGACAACCCTGCATAGCATCCAGGGCCTCCACACACCAGATGCCAGTAGCCAACCCCCATCCAGTTATGAAAACTGTCTCCACACATTGCCAAATGTCCTCTGAGGGGCAAAGTCATCGCCCCCATTGTGAACCACTGGTGTGGATAAAAAAAAAAGAGGTCCATAGATTGAGCCCTGGGAACCCTTCAAGGTTTAAAGATGGGGGAGATGAAGAGAGAACAAGCAAAGGGGAATGAAAAAAGAGCCGACTGTGAAGTTGGAACTAAGGGAAAATAGCATTCCAGAAACCAACTGAAGAACAAGTTACAGAAAAGGAGTTAACATCTGTATCAAACACAGCTGCTCATTAGCCACCTGAGAGGAAGACTCATTCTTCAAGGATTTAACAGGAGAAGTGATGAAGCATAGGACAACGGGCTTGCTGCAGATAGGAAAATGTACCAGATGTAGCCTGTCATGTATGTTTTAAGATTTAAATGCAAGCGATAGTCATGAGCCAAACGATCTGTGTTGCCACAAAAGCAGGTAAGATGGCAGTTTGGAACTTGTGACAGTGGGGATAAATTGAATGCCTATTAGTTATTTCTAATAAATTGTGTGTATTACTAGAAATTCCAAGCTTTGGCACCTAGTCCTTTGTAAGATATATGATAAGTCATATGTTACTACTAAGAGTTCCAGTACTGGTTTGTGAGTTTATATGCATATGAGCAGCTTCCGGACAATCTGTGTGACAGCGTGACTCTCCGCCCCTTGCATTCTAAAGTGCTTTCTTGACTTGGAGAGAAGAGGCTGACTTTGGCTCTAATAAACCAAGAATAGAGAAAAAAGGTTGCCCTCTACAGGGCTGTCCCCTGTCAGTGGCAGCAGAAAAATGGCTTTAGACCTTATTATTATTTCAAGTTAATCCATGTGGTCAAATGAATCATAGTCCCCCAAAGACGTCGATGTTTTATTTGTGAATTTGTCCATGTGTTTCTCTTCTATAGCAAAAGAGACTCTGCAAATGTGATTAGGTTAAGGACTTGGAAATGAGATTGTTCGGGAATATCAGGGTGGGCCCAATCTAATCACAGGAGTCTTTAAAATCGGAGAGCGTTTCTTTCCAGGGCATGGGCCTGGATTATCTCTCAGACCCAGTGTAATCACAAGAGTCCTCTGAGCTAAGCTAACTATTATTATAGTCAGAGGAGGTGATAGGATGACAAAAACGGTGTTAGAGAAGGCAGGGTGACCCTGAAAACGGAGGTGGGAGCAACGCATTTTGAATGTGGAGACAGCCAAGGACGACAGGCGGCCTCTGGATGCTGCAAAAGGCAAGGAAAGAGATTGCCCCCTAGAACCTCCAGAAAGAATGCAATCTGGGTACACCTTGAGGTCAGCCCCGCAAGACTCATTCAGACTTCTGACTCTGGAACAATACGATAATCCAGTCATGTGGTTTGAAGCCATTACATGTGTGGGACTTTGTTACAGCAGTGATGAGAAGGCAACACAGTCCAATTCATAGGCAGATTGTCCTCATTACCGGAGTTCTCGAAGCTAGTGTCTTCGGGCCTTATCTTCTTCTATCCCTGAATGAGCACTCAGATCTGGAAGGAGCCATGTGAATACTCTAATCAAAATCTTGCCGCATTATTATTTTCAAGAGCCAAACAGAGTTCTTTCTTGGGTAATTGGGTGATATCTCTTGGGTGAAAAAAAAAGTCTGTCATTTCTACTCCCTGGCTAATAAATTTCTTGTCGTTGCCAGTTTTTACTCAGGGTTTGTTTCTTACGTAAATTTGCTTCCCGTGACACAGAACGTATCTGTGAGCTGTACCACGAAATCGTCTTTATCACTTCTGAGCTATTTTCTCCCTAATCCAGTTATAGCATTTGGGACGTGTTTTCTCATTGCTTTTTCCCACCACCCCTCTCTCAACATTTCTAACCCCGGGGAAAGTCAGTGCAACACCCAGTAGTTACCCTGAAAACATGTGGGGTTTTTTGGTTTTTGGTTTTTTTGTCCTTGATAGTATTTTCTAGCTTCTTTACAGTTATTTGAAGCAATGAGTATAAACTAAAACTCTATAAATATGTGGTAGTAGACCACAGCAAAAATGGATCACCTTTCAGTTCAAACGATTAGCTCTTGAGTATAAAGAACTCATAAATTTGGATATGTTTGTGCTTGTTATGAGCTGGTGTCTGTGCAGCTGTCATTTTGATTTTAAGTCTGGGAAAATTGTGTGTCTGAACTGGACTTAATCTTGTAAACCTGAAATCCGGTTTCCGTCCCATTGTGAATAATCATAAGTGCTTTTGATAGTGTTTTTTCGCTTCTGGTTTTAGTCTTCAACTCTCAGAGTAATCTATTTTCTACAGAATGTTTCAAGGCTTCTTTAGGATGAAGACAAGCAGGAAAGAAATGTCTGTGTTTGACTCGTTTTTATTTCTGTATATTTTTAATATCTAATAAAATTTTAAATTTCCTATTTCCATGGTGAGCAGGCCATTAGAATAGATAACAAGATTCAGAAACAAACAAACCAAACAAAAACTTGTGGCCTGGGCGCCTGGGTGGCTCAGTGGGTTAAAGCCTCGGCCTTCAGCTCAGCTCATGATCCCAGGGTCCTGGGATTTAGGCCTGCATCAGGCTCTCTGCTCAGCAGGGAGCCTGCTTCTTGCTCTCTTTCTGCCTGCCTCTCTGCATATTTGTGATCTGTTCTCTCTCTCTCTGTGTCAAATAAATAAATAAAATCTTAAAAAAAAAAAAACTTGTGGCCTGACACAAGCCCATAATTAATTATGTTTTGTGTAACTTCTGGCCTGAGAAAACTTTATTTTCAGGGAAAAATCCCTAATGCCTTATTTCTACTTAGTAGTAGATTTTAAGACTGTAAGAGGTAAAATTTAATCTGGTAACAGGGAGATCACTCACTGTTCTTATTTCATTTTAAGACTGTAAGAGGTAGGGCGCCTGGGTGGCTCAGTGGGTTAAAGCCTCTGCCTTCAGCTCAGGTCATGATCTCAGGGTCCTGGGATCGAGCCCCGCATCGGGCTCCCTGCTCAGCGGGGAGCCTGCTTCCTCCTCTCTCTCTCTGCTTGCTTCTCTGCCTACTTGTAATCTCTCTCTCTGTCAAATAAATAAATAAAATCTTTAAAAAAAAAAAAAAGAAACAGATAGCTGCTATCATAACAGATATTAATCCCTTTAAAAAAAAGACTGTAAGAGGTAAAATTTAATCTGGTAACAGGGAGATCACTCACTGTTCTTATTTCATTGAAGACGGTTCAGAATTTTAGTATGCTCTCTGTATTCATCATTATATTCATTTTATTCATTATCATGATCTTAACGGGTGAGCATTTCTTCATTGGAAATTCAGATGAAAGCTTTCTTTTTCTTAGAACAAAGGGCATTTCTTTAAGGGAATGAGCACAACGAAAGTGAAGTGCTGATGGAACCACTTTCTGAATTCTCTTTCTGCCTGCTGTCTCCTATTTAGAACTGGCCTCTAGAAAGTCATGTTTTGCCATGGAGAGCATCAGGAGTTGATATATTATACAAGATGGTTACTTGGTTACTTGGCAATTATAATTCAAAGTGACCATCAGTACCAGATAGTCAAGTTAAGCCATGCTCTCAAACAAACCAGAAACTCCAAATGAGTTTGTCGATGCACAGCTCGTCATTAGTTTGAAATGGGAGATTTGTCTACCAAGACCCCTGGCAAAATTTTTATTCACGGGTGGTCGAAAGCTTTACTCTTCCTAAGGAGATAAGAAACTCTAACCTTTGTCAAAGCAAGAAATTTAATTCTTTGTTTTAGTGTTCTTGAAAATCTTTAATTCTAACTTTGAACTTGAATCTTTCTGATCAGTTTTATGAAATCATGTCTTCTAACACAAAGGAAAAATATTCTTGCATGTCTGTAAGATGCAGTGTGTTAGGATTAAAAGTGACATTTGCCCTGGAGGACCATTTAGGGACACTGAACCAAGTATCAGCTTTCTTCACACAATGCCACGGTTGGCCTAGCAATTTGCTCTTCTTTTCTCGGGACAGGAGAACAGTCATCCTTAAGTGAATAAAACTTCAAGGTGGTCCCATCTGATAATTCCTGGGAAGAGCAGCAGTTCGTTAAAGAAGCTCCTTCCATCCACACCATGACACTCAGGAACCCCAGCAGCTACCGAGGCTGCCGGTGTGGGCTGTGGGGAACGTGTGCATTGATTGAGAGATCTAGAGTCAAGCTTCAGACACATCTGCCCGCTAGAAAAGAAGTAATCAATGCCCAGTTTCCCCGTGAATGCATCTCTTTTTATTCTGGCCCTGCCCCCCATCCCAGCTCAAAGACTGGGAGTGCTCTCCATGGTCTGTCTTGCCAGGGGCCATGAGCAGTAGTAACACTTCCCTCTTCTTCTCTCCCCCAAGGCACATCATGGTATAGCCATGAGTGAGACTATTCTTACTTATTTAAAAGGAAGGAAAGAAAGGAAAATTAAGCCACAGATTCCACTACTATACTTCAACTACTAGTCATTACCCATTCCTGACCACACACCTCATGCAACCTTGAAGAGAAGGTGCCAGAACTTTAATATGCATTTCCAAACTGACTTTCTCTCATGTCTTTCCACCCGCTGAGGAAACCTCTGCCCACTGGGCATGGGTCTGACACGTGCCCAGTTTAGCTTATGCCTAGAGGCACTGCTTTCTTAACACCCCAAATTCCCACTTACGTCTGTCCATCCATCCAAAGCCTTAAAGGGTCCGCCTCAAAGCCCACCCTCCACAGCATTTTCTCATCACAGCATATCTCCTTCCTCGGAATTTTCATCAGGCATTATTATCTATAACACACATTTTCCTGTCTTTTTAGTGAGGTTGGCAGAAGCAGAATTTACTCTTATGTAGGGATTGGTTCTTTATTATTTTTTCATTCAAGGGCATACTAAATACACTGCAGGTGACAATGATGACGTTCATTTAAATTGTGAATGGATGGGTGGATGTCAGCGTTTTTGTACTGGTACAACAAAGGTAATTAATGGGTATCTTGCCAATTTAAGAATTAGAGAGATGACATTGTTTATGGGGCTGTGTGTGTATGTGATTTTAACATTTTGAAAGTAGAAAGATCCTATTTCCCCTTGTAAAAAGAAAGCCAACAAGAAAATAGAATTCATCAAGGTTTCTAAAAAGGGGACAAGGGGTAAAAATGGTGTGTTGCCATATATGTACAAGCAACTTTCTGTAACAGGTCTATTTTAGGAGGAGTGTACTTTCTAGAAAGAGATACCAGCCACACCATTCAATCCAGGGTACTAAATACAAGTCCACTTTGAGTGTGGCCTACTTCAAAAATAGAAAAACTGAATTACAAAAAAATGGTTTTCTCACCTTTTTTTAATAAATAAGTAAGGAGAACCTGTGATCTTTCAATTCACATCTGAGAAGAAAGCAAAATAAGAAAGAGGTATTTGCAACTCAAAACAATTCAGAAACTCTTTGGCTTCCTGGGTCACACATAACTGCTTAGAATAACACCCTTTTCTTTAGTCACAGCTTTGTCTTGCAAATATGAAGTCACTATTCATTTGAATTTATCATGGATCTATTTCTACTATTATTCTCCAAATCATTCTTTGTCAGAATTTCTGGGCAGAGTTAATTTCCAGTCATAATTTACCTGTGAATAACAACTTCTGGAAAATTCCCATTATTTGTAATGTAAAAATGCCTGTATGAAGTGTCGGGGGGAATTCTCAAGAATAGGACAGAATCCAGTCCCAAAGCACAACTTCAGGATCCCTCTCAAAAAAACCTTCCCTTATATTCTTACCCAATTATGACCACTATTGATGATGGTCCACTGAATGCCTTGTTGGCAGAAAACCAAGTGTTATTTCCTCCATCTCTGGGTCTCTAATTTGTTTGTGGCCTTAAAATTACTTTCAGAACCTTGAATTGTTTCCTCATTTGAATCAGGAGCTGAACTAAAGGAGAAGTCTTAAAAGAGAAGTGGTCTTACCAATTAGCATTTTTTCTCAGTTTCAGATTCTTTGATTGGAAAATTTTCTCAACTACAAAAAGTTCTGTGCTTGGTAGCTATCAGCCAAAGCAGGTGAGGTGTTCAGGTGTCCTCTTTTCTTCCTCGAAGTTTTGTTTGCATTTTCACAACTCCTTATACCTTACACATGCCCGGCAGTCACAAAAACAAGGTCACTGAGGCACAAAGGAGCTCAGGCCATCTCCCCCAAAGTGTTCATTAGCAAATACCGTGTTGAAAGACCACCCACTTGAAGGTTTCACCATTCTCAAATGAACTTTTTTGACTCTTTGGAAGAGCACATGTCAGCCAACAGAGATTTTGAAGTGAATGTTAAAGGGACTCAAGCTAGGTCCTGATTTCTGTGGAAGCTCAGGGGTTGGGGAGGCGGAGTTTGAATGTATACACACTCTTTGACAACTGTTATTGGGCAGAACAATAAGTACACATCATTAGCAGCTACTCTGGTGAGAATAGGTAAAACACCTACTAGGAATGTTTTGGATGAGGGTAGCATGATAGAGAAATCCAACTTTCTGAGGGTGAATGATAAAGCCATTATCTGTTTTTATTAGTTATGGGCTAATGTCCATTCACATCAATGACAGAAATGGAAGGAGGGAAAAGAGTGAATACGGGGAGACAATCTCAAAGCACATCAGTATTTCGTTTGGGTGTTCTTTACTTAGTTGGTTACTTTGTAATTATAGCTACAGAAGTACTGTCCTGAAAGGTATTAACCATCTATAGTGAAGGGTTGGGCTATATGATATGCATTTAAGATTCTTTAATGGGAGGAGTCCCTACCCTCTGGAAATTGCTAATTATCCAGTAACAAAACAATGTAGTGTTACCATTATACCCAACTCTGGAGGCCTGCCAGAATCTGAAGTATTATCAGATGACTATGGAAGCGTCAGGGAAGTCATCTAGCCCCATTAAATAGTAAGTGGGCTAGCAGGAAGTCATTATTCATCTTGACAATGATTGAACATTTACCAAAGAGATGGCAAAACCAAAAGGCAACTCGAATCCATTTAAATTGCCCAGAGTGTTAAAGAAAATCTTACCTTATTCTAAGCTAAATGGGAAAAAAATGGGAAAGATCCCTATAATACATTCAACTGTAAGTGATACATTTGGATTTCTCAGTTGGGAGAGAGGTAAGAGTTAATGCCTCCTTAGATGACTCCCCCCCTTTTTTTTTTTAAGATTTTATTTATTTATTTGACACAGAGAGAGAGATTACAAGTAGGCAGAGAGGCAGGCAGAGAGACAGGCAGAGGAGGAAGCAGGCTCCCTGCTGAGCAGAGAGCCCGATGGATGCGAGCCTTGATCCCAGGATGCTGAGATCATGACCTGAGCCCAAAGCAGAGGCTTTAACCCACTGAGCCACCCAGGCACCCAGATGACTCCCTCTTACAGAAGAAGCATAAGCTTAGTTCTGAGTTAACCTAAAGCACTACAGACTTGAATTTCATCACAGTAGAAGATTTATCAAGTATACAATAAGCAACTTATTCATATTACGGCACATGCTCAGATATAACCTAGACAATTAATTTATGTTTACCTGCTTGAGCAAAATTTTGGTAGTTTTAGCCCATATACAGTATGTAGCTATGTGACCTTAAGAAACTAATGTCATCCAGCAACCCCATCCCACCCCCCATTCCCTCTTCTGTACAAAAAGAAAATTGGGCTCCATCTCTCTAAGGTCTCTGGCAATTCTCAGAGTCTCTGGGTCTATATTGATTGACTTGGTTGCCCTAGCTATGGACTTGAAGGTTGGTAAAGATAATCTTTAGAAAACATGGAAAAGAGAAGGGTCTCTGCCAGGAAGTTAGTAGTGCATGAGGACTAATTCTTACTCCGTAGCTGAAGAAATGTAGAGGGAAACATCCTGAGGGAAGATTTTTCTATTTTTCTTGATTCTTCAAGACACATTATTTTTCCCCTAATGGCTAGGATGATAGGATCGTTTGCAGACACCCATTTAATTAGGTTCGTAATTGCAAGTAATACAATTAATCTACCCATAACCTAAATCCGACTTAGATGGGATGAACAAGAGAGAGAATGATAGACGATTTAAGGAAAAGCTTTCGGGAGGCGTGTATATAGTTCATTTGTATTCTCCAGGAGGTAAACAGGGTTTGGATCAAAGTGTTCCAAGCCCCAAATATATGGTGTTTGAAACACAGAGGCATGGAGATTCCTCTTGGTCTAGTCACAGTTAAACAATGTGCCACACAGTTACACAATGACCCTGCAATTCAGTAAGAGGGTTTGTGGAATTCTGCTATGCCTGTGAGATAACACATCAGGTGCACCCTTTTTCCTCCTGAAAGTTTACCACAGGAGAACAGGGAGATCTGAGGCTTAACCTCTAAGCCTGTTTGCTTATCTGTAAAATGAAGGTAATGCTCTACCTACATTAGGTTGTGATTCGGAGGATCAAAGGGGAAAGCTCTTTGGCACTGAGTGCTCGCCCGCAGGACTCCCTCCCTGAATCATACCACGAACATTGTCACTCATCGTTACCTTTATAACTTGGAAAAGAATAATAAAATTGTTTTAAAAGATTTAGAAAATAATATAGACTATTTCATATTACTATGGCTTACATTAACTTGGTAGAATTTGGTTTTTAGCGAGTCCTTGCTTAGATGGGTGTAAATACAGATGGTGATTAGGACTCAATTTAGTGACACACACTTGCAAAATTCATACATAACATATATATGAGTAAACTTGCACTCATTCGTACTCATATTTATCGGATACACATATTTACAGTCAAAAGTACTTTCTTGAAATGTTTAATAAAGTTCCCGTAAAACTGTCTCACGTTTCCACCTCTCTTTGAAATATAAAAATTGCCTGTTTCTTTATGGAGGAGGAAAATGGATCATGTTTTTTCCGAATATTTCATTCTTTAGTAATTCATATGTTACTGGGAAAGTACAACCATTCATTCACTCAGTTAATGTTTACTGAGTACCTAAGTACATAGGTGTATAATTATTTTTCCCTATCAGAAAATTTGATATGACAAGACAATGACCATCCAACAAATATTTATCAAGTAGTGACTATGTGCCCAGGTCCTGTGTTTCCAAGAGAATCTGCAAACCTCAGTTGGAAAGTGGTTCATTCCATCTTTATGGGTTGATTCCTGGAATTACCACTTTATTGGGTGGTGTTCACCAAGTAGGACACGTGCCTTCACTGAAGTAGGTGTGTTGCTTGTGTAATTAATTAGATTCCTCCTTAGTCAGCAATACACACCAGTGGTGTCAGCAATTAGAGAGAAAAATAGGAGGCATTTTGCAAAAAATGCTCTTTAAGTTAATTCATTTTGCTTTTTGTATTATGCTTGTAACTTACATTTCAATGATTTTCCTTTTAATCTCATTGAGTGGGAAATATCCATCTTAAGAGAAATACTCCTTTTTTAGGAAGTTCATTCAGGTGTTTAAATTATTTACAAGGCCTCTGTTACTTTCTATTGAATCATAATTCTATAGAATCTTGTGGGTTTTGTTTTTGTTCTTATTGGCATTATCAATACCACTGTTTACTTCTTGGTACAGTAAAAAACCAGCAGGACCTAGAGATTCTAATTCATATTGCTTGTACATTTCTGACTAAAAGTTCCACCCTAAGCCTGACAAAAAGAGAGAATAATGAACCCCTGTATTCCTTCATCCTTTTGTTAATCTGGTTTTATCTCTCTACCCTGAATATTGCATTGGTTTTATTTGTTTCCTAGAATATTTTAAAACAAATCCAAGACACATAATGTCACCCATAAATATTAACTAAGTACTTTTAAAATTATAACTAAAACCTTTCTCATCTTATTAAAAATGTCTTTTCCAATTGGTTTGCTCAAATATAGAGCCCCCGAAGTCTATTACCTTTGATTATAGTTTCTCGAGTCACTTCTTAATCTAGAAGAGTCCCATATTTGGATTCCATACTCCTGACTTACTGAAGTCATAAGTTCAGTTGTCCTACAGAAACTGCCAGTTTATATTTCCCAAGAATAGGTAGTAGAATCCAATTTTGATTAGGTTCAAGTTCAAGCTCGAAGGCAAGTATACCTCAGGTAGTTTTATCTTCTTCCTATTGTATTGTATGATGTTTACCAGTTATCCCTGTTATTAATGATCATATTGAAACTTAATACCTGCTCCTTTGGTGGAGAAGATCTCAGGAATCCATACTGGGGGTGCCCGAAGTCAAGTGCTCTAAGTAGCTTGATTTTAGTGTTTTAATTCCCTCAGTGAAAGTTTTTCTTTTTGTACCTTACTGTTATGTTGTTGAAATTTTTAAAGTCATGGAGCCTGAGAGAACATAAATCTATTCCGACATGTGTTGATTAATCGAGAATGAGTAATTTGTCAAGGGAGGTTTCCATGGAATGCCATGTTGCCAAAAGTACGTTTAAACATTCTCTCTTCAGTGAAGGGACACATTCCCAAGAATATGCTCTCAGCGCTTACAAAGAGGGACTGGTATAAAAAATTAAAAAATAATTTAAAACATTTTTAAAAGATAAAAAATTACGAATAATTAGTAAATATAAATTTCTGACCAATAAAAATAAACTAGTTAAAGATTCTTATTTCCTAAGATACGGGGTTTTTGTTTGTTGCAGGAAGAAATCTTTCCTGTTTTCCGCTCTGTATGCTGCCTTTATCTTTGGTGGTCGGCACCTGATGAACAAACGGGCGAAGTTTGAACTGAGGAAGCCATTAGTGCTCTGGTCTCTGACCCTTGCCGTCTTCAGGTAGGTTTTTCTTCGTTTTCGCCATGTCATCCATGCATTTCGTCAGACTTGGCTGAAAGAAGCAACGCTTGAGCATTTTATAGCCCATATTTTTTATTGTTCAATACATTGAGGAGAAAATAAAGCCATGTCCAGAGAATAGGCCTTCATTGCAGCCAACTTGCCATATCATACTCAGTGTCTTCTTTTCAGGCTCTCTCCTTTCTTGTCCAGACTGCTCAGGCAGGGACCCGGTTAATCTCATAGGCCTAGAAGTGATGTGTCAATTCCATTATCGTTGTTGTTTAAATGTAGCTGAAGGGCTAAATGCACAGCCGCACTGGTAAACTATGGCACAGTATGGTTTAAATGTGCTGGGTATGCTGTTACTAACATTTAATCAGAAAATGGCACTCAGACACATGACTGGGTACTGGACACCTATCTATGCCCAGGATTACTAGACCAGAGAATGCCGTTAGCTCTGTGTCCCCAAAAGCACCATTCACCCCCGTTGCCTGGAGCTGACTTGCTGGCTTATGTTTATGCAACCGGTTCTTACTTCGTCCTGGCTAGAATGCATCATAGAGGCTATTAGGTCCCGGCCCATCTCTCCAGGGACATCTGGCAGCCAACATGCAGACACATTCCTGGAAGCCTGAAGGAGCATTTCTAGCTTTGTAATATTGGGTAATCTAGGCCATCCCAAGATTAATTAGCACGCAGCTGGTATCCATGGAAATTCCAGAAAATACCTACGGCACTAACAAAGGCACCTGCTCTGTTTGTGTTCTGCTTGTCAAAACCCACAAGTTTATAACTAGGCTTGGGGTAAGGGGAAGTGGAGGAAGTAGATGTAGATATCCTACAAATAAATATTTTAATCTTTATTAAAGATTAATCTTTATTCTTATTTTTTCATACTACATATTAACTGTTCCACCACGAAGTAGAAATAGATGGTATCGTTAAAAGCCTCATTAGTCACTTAAGGCTTATTAAAAATGATCAGGCAGGAAGAGGATTTTCATAAACTCTGACAATCTGTACATTTCCATTATATCAGATCCCTGCACCCAAACACTCATTTGCTTGCTACTACTGGCTAGCCTCTAATTCAGTGCATTTTGTAAGTTCTACATACGAAGTACTCAAGGTTTGGATCTGTCACCAAAAAATTCTTCCATTTTAATCTGAATAGTACATGATTCTCTATAATACAAAGTCGCATTTTCATTTTTGTTCACATCTAAGTTTCACAGAGCCTGCCTCTACTAAAGTGTTTTGCTATTTGAGGAAAAAGTTATCTTTTTTTTTTAAGATTTTATTTATTTATTTTAGAGAGAGAGAGCATGGGCACAGGCTGAGGGCAGAAGCAGAGGGAGAAGGATAAGCAGACTCCCCGCTGAACGCAAAGCCTGATATGGGGCTCAGTCCCACAACCCTGAGATCATGACCTGGGCCAAATCAAGAGCTGGGAGCTAACCAACAGAACTACCCAGGTGTCCCAAGGAAAAAGTTAATCTCTATCCTAATGATGCCTTTCAGTATTTTACAGAGTTTTCAACAAAAACCTTTATCTTTTGTTTTTTAAGAACTTGAACACATATGAGCGAGAAGAGTACAAAGAGCGTCCCCCTGTCCCCGCCCCACCGCCCATGCACCAGTTTCACTGCTTAAAGAATTATTACCAAATGGGTTAACCTTTCATCGACCAACTTTACTCTTTCCCCCAAATTATTTGGAAATAAATCGAACTGAACTATTTTTGAATGAAGTGATACCACTTCCAAAAGTTAAGTACGCATTTTTAAAATCCAACCAGAGTATTATGATCTCACTTAAATAAGTAATAATCCTCTATCCTTCAGTGTTCAGATTTTCCCAGTTGTCTCCTAAAAAATTTTCAATTTGTTTTTAAGAATCTGGATCAAAATAAGATCCATCCAGTTCCATTGGTTGGTTTTTTTTAACTTAACAGGTTTCTACTTTCCTCTCTCCTCAGCCTTCCCTCAACTCCCAAGTCCCAAACTGTCCTTTAAAGAAAACCCACATTTGCCTCTCATAGTTTCCCTAGACTTGCTCATCTTACTGATTGCATTCTGCTGTCCCCCATATTCCTTATTAGTTGGTAGTTAGATCGAGAAGTTTGATTACGTTTAGTTTCACATTTGACGAGACTTTCTATAAGAAGAAATTTACCTTTATCAACTATTCAGTTATCCTAAAATAATACAGTTACTATAGCAAAAGCAGGATAAGGGCTTGATTCTTTTGCCATATTTACCATTTTCAAAGAAGAAATTAATTTGATTATCTGGCATGTAAATAATGATTTTTTTTCCTTAAGTATCATTAGGAACTCATGGGTTTATACCGTATTTGTCACTGATTTTTAGATCAATTTGGTTTCGGAATATTTTCATTCATTGTTATTATTATTTTTGATGCTAAATTATCCATCTTTGGCCAGTGTGAGTCTCTTCATGTTGGCTCCTGAATCCTTTCACATGCACTGACTAGTTAGCTTGATTTTTTTTTTTTTTTTTTTTTTTTTTTTTTTGCTGGGGATCCGGGATGACAAGGTGTTCTAGGCCAGGCATATTGCATATTCCTTACCCAGAACTGGAAGGAGCCATTTCTCCAAGGAGCCCTAGCTCCTCTGGGGGAGGGGAGGTAGTATTTACAAACCACTGAGTTCTGGGGGTTGTCGTTGGGGCTAAGGTACTTCTTATTTCTAGGCCTTTCAGAGGCCAGAAATAGATTTTTTTTTCCAGAGTTGTAGCTAGAGTTGGCTTTGATACTTCTAATTCATATTTGCTAGTAGAGAGTATTTTACTTAAGTTCTTGTATCTCCTTCTTCTCATGTCAAAACCCAAGTTCCCAAAAGAATATGGTTTTGAGTGGCTTTTACCTTACTCTAATTCACAAATTTTCAAGTCCTTCTGTCAATAGGGCCCAAGAGAGAAGGTCAAAAATCCCTTGCTTGGGAGACATTCTTGCATTAGATGGCCTGCTTTTGTTGTAGTTCCCCTCTCCTCACCACCACAGGATAAGATATGCTCTATTTGGAAAAAAGAAGGAAAGAAAAAGAGAACCAAAATTTTGAGTTAGAGGAATTGAACAGCAAGATTTTTTTTTTTTGGAAAATCATTGAAAATGTGATTGTGTGTGTGTGTGTGTGTGTGTGTGTGTGTGTGTGTGTGTGTGTGTGTGTTTTGCCCCTTAGGAATAATTTCTTTTACCCAACTTCTCAAGCTTCCCCATGAGCTTTCTGTAGTAACCAGTGACTCAACCCTGACTGATTGGCAGATGCCACACACTGTGTTTACTCACGAACTAAGACAGCTGAGATGGGAATTAATTTGGTTATGCCGAGTACTTAAACAAAAATAAAAACCCTGTCTTCATACCAATCGACTTCAGAAAGTGGTGTGGGGTTTTGTCTGGTTTGGCAAGAATTACCTATAGGATATTTTTCTTCTTTCTCTTTACTTTTGGATATTGACTGACTATACAATAGTAACCTTCCTACAAGCCATATACCATTGAGTTTATTGAAAGCTGTCATAAGTTTGGATGGAGTCAGTAGAATATGGTCATGACTGAGTTTCCACCGGTCCTGCAATGTGTTCATTTTATTTAAGAATGATTTCTCCAAGGTTTTCTTGGCAGTTTCTCCCCATCACCCTGCACCCTGCCCCACCCTTTCCAGATTCAAACCCCCAGCATCTGGTGTCAGTGAGTCCTTTGGAATACGAGCGGGCGGAGGACACGGTGCTCTACCTACATCCCACCCAACCTCAGGACAAGCATTTCCCTATTTGATGAGCAACTTCTGTGTGGCATCTGGCCCTAGATATTTGAACCTTTCCTTAGGATCAATACTGAGAATGATTCTGGTACTTGGAATTAGTAAATCCTTTAGATGAGATTGTTTCTCCCGGCAAAAGTCATCAGTCGCTTCAAGGCGTCTCCAGTCCATTCTTCCTGACACCGCTGAGTCATTAAATGCTGTTGCTATGGTATCTCAGCTGGGTTACTAGAGTTGATTTGTAAAGCATTTTCTAGGCATTTAATAATTCCAAATCCTCCTAGATGGGGTAGAGATGTGTGTGCTTCTGACTCAAGCAGCTTTTACGCGGTGTCTGTCAGGCAGCGCTTTCCTCACTGTGGTAGCATCAGGAGTTTCAAGGAGCCTTCCTGGCCTCCGACCCAGAACAGGTCAAAACAGGAGGCCTTGTCAGTGTACATCAGAGTCAGATGTGTTCCATATTTTTAGATGCCAGCGTCGCACTTGCTCGAGATTTGCTTACTCATGTTTCCTGGTGATTCACTCTGGTCTCAACTGTGTTAGGCTTTATTTGCACAAAGCCAAAGGTTCCATGCTTTGCAGATTGACTTCTCACCTTGTTATTAACTGGCCATTTTCTGCATCGAAACTTATTTTTATTTCCTGGCCGTATTTTTACTTTCAGTGTTGGCTTAAGTATAAAATATTTCAAACTTAATTTAAGAAATGATTCTTTTTCTTTTGTGAGATTTCCAAGAGCAAAGTGCTTAAAGATAGCACCAGAAACATTTGGAAAAGTGCATTGAACAGTGCAGAGCAGCAGACAAGTGGTATTTAATCAAATCTATTTGTGATTTTTTTACACATACATCAATGTTTAATATCTGGGGGATTATTAGCAACTGTCTTATTATTGTTAAGGCAGCAAATATAAAACCAACTGAAACTATTCAGATGAGAAAATATGACAGCTAAAAAAACTTGTTGAAGGGGAAATACATCACTGACCCGTATAATGATGGGACATTGAAAATGACAAATTTCAGAATACCTTAATTTATACTCAAACACCTCTGGTCTCGCATTTTATTCTGTGGTGGCCAAAAGTGGTCCCTCCTGATCTACAAAGAACAATGTTACAGAGAATGATTCCGGTGATAATAATGATAGAAAAGAAATTGACCCATAAACTATCAATGTGACAGAAGAAAAGCTCCTATAGTATTGATAACAGGTTAGAAATTTCACATTTTTAAATGTGAAAATTAATGGGGAGCAAAAGTAACAAAGGCAGAGATACCTCTAGAAAGTATATGTTGAGTAGCAAAAAAAGCAATCTGCTGAATAATTATGGGGATGTGATGCCGTGTATGAAAAGTTTCATAACCCATAAATTAGCACTACATTTTATTTATTAACATATATGCAGTAATAACAAAAAAAATAACATTTAAAAAGTTCAGACTAATGGTTATCTCTGTTTCTGGAGAGGCAGAGTGAATGATGGGATCAGAGAGGGTCCAAAGGAGTCTTCAACTCTTTTTTGTAAGATTTTTGTATCATCACGAATAGATCAAACAAGAAAAAGTGAATTGCATTTGACACAAAGTATGGATGACGGGCTATTTTGGTTTTTTGTTTTTTAAGTTGAAAGCAAATAATGAAAAAAAACTACTTTTCAAAAGAAAAGCACGCAACTGTACTTAATAAGATTCTGGTGATGTGCTGGTGTACATTAAATAAAACAAGCTTATATCCAAACACAAACTTTGCCCTGTTGATCCTCACCCTTCCTCTCCCTCCCTAATGGCAAGTTTATAGTTAGAATTAAGAATATTTTGTGTTTTGTCTTTTCTGAAAACAATCCTGAATTAAGAATGTATGTATGGCTGCAAGGATAATTTTAGGACCTTTCTTTTCTGTCCATTTGTTGTTTGACTCTTAAAGACTATCTGGGATTTCTATATTATATATATATACATATATATATATATGTATGTATGGTCTGATAAACAACTTAGAGACAGATGGAAGTCAAATAGTGCTCATTTAAACATTTGTTCATCATCTCACTTTGTCAAAAGGTTTCGTTTTTATGTATAGTCTATTTGAAAATGTAAAATATGGCCATATATATACGTATGTGTATATATATATATTTATCAATACTTTGTGCTTTTCTTCCTCTCTGGATTTTGTACCATTTTATCAGAGAACCATAGAAATCATTGCATGATTTGCTTCTGATGCCATATTTATAAATTACAGCTTCTGTCTCATTTTTTAAACTGTAACTAATAGGTGTATAGAAAAATCTTCCTTCCTGAAGACAGGGTATATAAAATTTTTCTTTGCAGAATCAAATAGATTTTTTTCTCAAAAATAAACTGTTTATTGAGATGTAAGACCACAGAGACTAGAAATAACACAATAGACAGATGACGTGGTTATTTCGAAGGTCAGGTCAAAGAACGCCAACAAAACACATTTTGTTTCCCTTTGCATCAAGAGAAATGTGAAGCATCTGCCCTGAATAAAAAACCCAATAAGTCACTAAGGCAGGAAGCCTAATAAACAGTAAAGGCAAAAAAAAGTCCACTGCTCTAGGAAAAATCATCCCTACATTTGACTCGGTACTTCCAGAGTTGACTTCCTTCGCTGAAGAAGGGCACCATGTAACATGTTCATAAATGAAGATGACAATGTCGAATCTGAAAGACAGTGGCTTTCTTTAGCATTTTGAGTTGGATTTGAGTCCCTTCCTACCTGAGAGCTGCCAGAATACACTCTACAGTCAGACTCAGTTTGAATATCAATTTTGCTATTCTGTTAAACTACTTTTGCAGCAAAGGAACTACCAAACAAATCACCTCTATAGGCTAATGAGAACCCTTCCCTGCCTCTTCCTCCCCAGCACGTGTGTGTACAACACAAACACACACGCACACACACACATACACACACGCCCTTTAGGCCCTCCCCTCCACACTTCATTAGCTGTGCCAGGAGCATCAATAGAGAAAATAGAGAGGAGTCATAGGACATAAGCTACTTCATTAGCACTGTGTTTGGTGTTTAGTTGTCTAAAACTGGGTCCTTTGCCAGAATAGACTGAAGCCTCAAATGGCAGTGAAGCAACGCTAATTGAATCACTTGACTCCTTTTGAGAAAACAAGAGCAATAATAAAGATTAGGAATGGGCAACTCCCCATCCTTGAAGAAGTAGGAGAGAGCTTATAAATTGGAATCTGTACGTCCTCGCTTGCCCTGGACAGTCCTTGTTCTCTGCCCCTTGTCCCCCTGTAATTATTCACAGCTCCCCTCTTGCTCTCACAATGTCCCAACTTGAAGGGGAAAAGAAATGGCTCTTCTATTTATACCCACTGAGAGATTGTGTTGGCCCAATGAAACAGGAAAAGGAAAAATACCAATAGTCATTTGCCAACTTTGCCCTAACAGGTTTTTATTTTTAGCATTGCCTCTCACCTGAAACTTGCCCTCCTTGTCTCTAACCCTTCCAAATGTCTGGCATATCATCACCCAAATTTAAAATCTTCAACCCAGATCTCTTTTTGTTGACCCCATAAAAGATCTCAAAATTTGTCACCATTTTCTTAGCGAACATCACTAAGTCCTTCAAAATATACAAATAAGTCTTTTAATCAGTCACTAGGTTGTATAATTCTTCTCAAATATCTGGTGTAACTGTCTGCACCTCTCCATGTCCACACTGGCCACTCCAGTCATGACTTTCACCACTTCACTTCTTGCGTATTTGCTGCCACTAATTGCTCTCTCCCAAATGTTTTCCCTGTCCAAGCGACTCTACACACCATATCATTTTCCCGTCGAAAGTTTCATTGAAATGCCTTTGCTTATTGGTTAAAACTTCAATCTGTTCATAAAATAATTACAATCTTACCTCGATCCACCTTTCACCACTGCCCTGTACACATTTCCCACTCAAGCCAACATATGTTTCCATTTAAAACAAACACACTTTGCCCATCCTAATTTCATGTCTTTGAACAACCCCATACCTCCTTTTCTTTCTCCATTCTTCCTCCATTTTTTTCGCTTTAAATATTACCCATCACTTGGACTTCACTTAGGCTGCCATCTCTATGAAGTCTTAGCATGTATCACTTTCGGACATATCTGAGCTTCTACCAAACTCACTGCTATGCATTGTTTAACGAGACCTTATACTGCCTTCCCCATATGCCTCCTGGGAGACCATATGAGTTCCTTGAGGCCAAACTGTGTCTGGCTGTTCCTGGAACACCTTGGCATGCACAGAGTTTCTGAATTAACAAATTTTTAAAAGTCTCACCTTTAGCCACTCCTCCAGTCACGTGTGCTCGGCATTTTCAGTCATTTCACTTGTTCGCCCTTTATATTTCTTGTGGTCAGCTGTGTCAGACATACTTAGTCCTGTCTGCACTTGGTATCACAAGGCTTCATCCGTGAAACTATAGGCACGCTGTAGGAAATCTGGAAAAGACGAGAAACACTAAGTGTTGCGCACTGTTGGTGGGAATGGAAATTGGCACAGCCATTGTGGAAAACAGAATGGAGGTTCTTAAAAAATTTGAACTAGAGCTACCATATGGATCCAGCAATTCCATTTCTGGGGATTTATCTGGAGGAAACAAAAACATTAACTTAAAAAGATACATGCGCCTATGTGTTCATTGCAACAAGACACGGAAGCAACGTCAGTGCCCATCAGTGAATGAATGGGTAAAGAAAATGTCAGAGAGAGATATATATAGTGGAATAGTATTTGTCCATAAAAAGGAATAAAATCCTGGCATTTGTGACAACATGGATGGACCTTGGGAGCATTATGCTAAGTGAAAATGAACCAGACAAAAACGAAGATTACTGTATAATCTCACACATATGTGAAACCTTAAACAAAAAAATTGCCCCAATCTATTATCCATAACTCATAGACACTAGATTGGTGGTTGCCATAGGCAGGCGGTAGGAGGTACAGCGTAGGAGGCCAGAGGGCGGAAAGGTACAAACTGCCAGTTATGAAATAAGTACAGCAAGGGGATGTAAGGCACCGCGTGGTGACTCTAGTTAATAGTACTGTGTCGCATATTGACAGTTGCTAAGAGAAGAGATCTGAAAAGCTCTCAGCACAAGAACAAAACTCGTAACTGTGTTGGATGTTAACTAGACTTATCGTGGTGACCATTTTGCAATATGTATAAATATTGAATTATCCGGTTGGACACCTAAAACTAATATAATGCTCTATGTCAATTATATCTCAACTTAAAAAAAAAAGAGATCTGAGATGAATGTTGTGTAGTTGCAGGGGCCTTCCAGAGGCCTGCAAAGCCCTACACAATCTGGTCTTTGTTGTTCTGGGACCACAGCTCCCTTCCTCCGCTCCTCACCTCCTCCTCTCCCCCTTTCCCGCCCCCTCCCCCTCCCCCCTCCTTGCTGTTCCTTAAATGTGCTAGTTAGGCTGCTCCTCCAGGGTCCTCACACTTTCCCTCCTCTGCCCAGAATGCTCCTTTTCTGGATATTCCAATGGCTTCTCCCTCATCTCCTTCAAGTCTTGGCTCAAATGTTCCCTTCTTGGTGAGACCTTCTTCTGCCTCTCTCTCCAAAATCACAACTGTCCCCGCCACATACTCCTTACCGCCCTTGCCTGATTTATTTTTCTCCTTGGCACTCGCTACCTTCTAGCCCAATTCTATGTTTTACTAATCTCGTTCATTCTCTTCCTACTGAACTCTGAATGCTGCGAGGGCAGGAATTTTCGTCTCCTCTTACGCTGCATCTTTAGGGTCCAAATAGGTGCTTACTATATATATAATATATAATATGTGTGTGTGAGTATTTATATATATATGCTTTTTTTTTTTATTAAAAAGGGAAATGAATAGAGGGTGGGGCCTTGTCGACTGTTGTTAGTAACTCTCCTTTCCTCTTTTGGAAAGTGTTTATTTCCAAAGGGGAAACAAAAAATTTTCTGCTTTTCCCTTGAATCCGGGAACTACCAATTTTTTATATCCAAGAGAATAATAATTAAGTAAGTAAATGCATGATATTTTGCTCGTGTTTT
This sequence comes from Ailurus styani, assembly GCA_002007465.1. Taxonomy (NCBI): domain Eukaryota; kingdom Metazoa; phylum Chordata; class Mammalia; order Carnivora; family Ailuridae; genus Ailurus; species Ailurus styani. The sequence continues at coordinate 816,031 of LNAC01000032.1, forward strand.
GTTGTTGTTGTTGTTGTTTTATATAAAAATGTGCATTGTGAGGGAGAATTCCAAGCTACTGTGAAAAGGACTTACTGAAAAGAAGCCTGGAAGACAAAGGTCATTCTGCTTTGCAGGTGGCTCTTGGGCTCTGGCCAGTGGGCAGGCTGGCTCCTCCTTACTTTAGGATAGGCAGTGACCTGCAGGTCACTCTGTGGCTCCAGACTTGCCTGATTTATCTATTTCCTTCCAAATTAAGGGCAAAAAACATCCACTCATTATGTAATGATTAAGTCCAGATAGGACATAAGCTTATGATTTATGGCAGTTAGTTATAATGTAGAAAGTTAGGGGCGCCTGGGTGGCTCAGTTGGTTAAATGTCCGACTCTTGGTTTGGCTCAGGTCAGGCACTGACGGTTGTGAGATCGAGCCCCCTGTCAGGGTCCGAGCTCAGCTCGGAATCTGCTTGAGATTCTTTACCAGAATCTCTCTCACCCCCTCCACTCCTTCCCCTACTCCTGCTCTCTCTCTCTCAAATAAATAAATAAAATCTTTTTTGAGAAAGTTTATAGAAAACTCAGGCCATCACCATTGTAATGTAGGGAAAGAGCTGCAGGTTAATGTAGGCACAGGGAAAGAATGGCCTCTCCTTCTGCCAGAAAGACAGTCCACTCTACAACATTTGCCTACTTATAATTGGAAAAGCTATTCAGTAGTACTTTTTTAATTAAATAATTTCTTTTTCCAGTTATAAAAGTGAAAAGTCTCCCTGTATAAGACTGAAACCACGGGAAACACACAGAGAAAGCCTTTAAGCTCACTACACACAGATATTTATTGTTAATATTTTGGCACATGCCTTTTCTATAACTTAACACTAAGCTTGAGATTCTTTCATCATAATTTTAATTCTCTGTAATCCAGTTAATATATTTAAGTTTGGACAAAAATAGGACTTCAGTAATATGTTTGTATTACTGCTGCTATAACAACTTGAAACAGCTGACACGTAAGACATTTTAAATCATTTTGCCAAAGTGAATTAGTATTTAAATAGCTGGAATCTGATAGCTTTTCTGAAACTTGTGTGAGAAATAACATGAGCATTCTTGAAGAGATCGCATGTAATTTAGGATATAAGTATACTAACCCCTGAAGCATTTGTTAAGGATTATTTTGAGTTATGACTGAGTTAAGGATTATCATGTTTAAACTTCCTGTGCTACTTCACAAATTCTTAAGCAATCCTTTTTGTTAGCAGGGTGAAAACAAAACAAAACAAAAAAACAACCAAATAAAAATTGTAAGATTTTGAATGAAGAATTGATTCCTTAAAAAAAAAAAAAAATGTTCAGACCTAACTTTTTTTGAAATTGCCTGATTGCAGGGGCGCCTGGGTGGCTCAGTTTGTTACACGTCTGCCTTTGGCTTAGGTCATGATCCTGGGGTCTTGGGATCGAGCCCCGAATTGGGCTCCCTGCTTGGCAGGAAGCCTGCTTCTCCCTCTCCCTCTCCTCCTGCTGTGTTCCCTCTCTCGCTGTGTCTCTCTCTGTCAAATAAATAAATAAAATCTTCAAAAAAGATAAAAAAAGAAATTGCCTAATTTCATAATCTGGAATAGATCAGATGATGCTGACATGGATAATCTAAAAAAATTTGTAAGTATTGAAGTATAGTTGACACATGATGTTATATTAGTTTCAGATGTACATCATGGTGGTTCAACAATTCCATATGTCATGCAGTTGTTCACCATGATAGGTCTAATTACCATCTGTCACCATATAAAGTTAGTATAGTACCGTTGACCATACTCTCTTTACTGTACTTTTCATCCCAGTGACTTACTTATTTTATACCTGGAAGTCTGTGCCTCTTATTCCCCTTCACTTATTTTGCCCATCTTCTCACCCCCCATTATTAAGTTGACTTAACCACAGTGGTAGACTGGCTGAAGGAATCCGAAAAAGGAATGATCTGCAAAAGTACTAGAAGTTTATTCTGGAGAGGGCCATTTAATGAGCAGAGAATTAACTGAAAATACTGAGAGCTGAATCTTCCCTCCCTTCGTGGCCCACATGGCCTCAAAGACAGTGGAGAACTGTAAAAAAGACGTAAGGTCAGGGTTCAAAAAAGAAACATGGTGGGGGTGCCTGGGTGGCTCAGTCGTTAAGTGTCTGCCTTCAGCTCAGGTCATGATCCCGGGCTCCTGGGATCGAGCCCCACCTCGGGCTCCCTGCTCAGTGGGAAGCCTGCTTCTCCCTCTCCCACTCCCTCTGCTTGTGTTCCCTCTCTCGCTGTCTCTCTCTCTCTCTCTGTCAAATAAATAAATTAAATCTTTAAAAAGAAAAAGAAAGAAACATTGGTCACTTAGGCTAGGATTACCCACTGCGGTTAGGTAAGTGAATGTCATCCTCCTAAATATAATGCCTTTCCCATATGAAACAACTATTGCAAGCTTCTTGTGACCTCAATCTTAAAAGTATTGGCAGTTCTTTCTTGAAAGCTATCAACTTTTCTCCTCTTGATTTCAACCCAGAACTCCAGATAGTACCCGCTCGTCTGTTTCTGATGATGCCATAGACCTGACAGGCGGCCTAGCTCTCACTTGATTTTGCTTGTGGCATAGACTGCCTGGGTTCCTCCCTTACAACCAGCAATTCGTTTAGTCGGGGCGCCCAGCAGTTTGACTGGTAGAGAGGTCTTCTCGCAATTCTTTCCCTACCATTTGTTTCAAAGCACTTGCACGTGAGAATTAGTGGGGGTTGTTTGATCCCTTCTTATCATCACTTACACTAAATTGTCATGTTGGCAGGAGTCTGAGCCTCACTGTATTCATTCTCACCCATGATAGTTCTTACAGTTTGCAGAGCCCTGGGATCTGGAATCAAATCTATATAATTAAAATACTTCATTGTCCACACACGACATCTCCCTAACAGCATAATAAAGCAGTGGTTTACTTTTCCTCCTTTCACTTCATTACTACTGGTATAAGGATGGACAGAGAGGTGCTTTTTTAAAATTTGTTCACTCCAGGAAGTGGCTAAGCGTCACAGACTGGGAAAGGATGTGCAAGGTAATTGAAGTGGTCAAGCGAGATTGTTCACTGTTTCTGTGTATTTGTTTTAACCCAGAGCTGGAGCAGAAATCTTCAATACAGCTTTCCATAATTGTCTACAATTTGAAATTATGAATCATTAGCTACTTAGAGTTGTCTTACGTGGGAGGTAGTGATTTGGGTTCTCTCTAAGGGTTTAGCTTTAAACTGGAGTTACACTAGGTTGGTACCGGAAAAAAAAAATTCAAAAGGGCCCAGGGATGGGCGCCTGGGTGGCTCAGTGGGTTAAAGCCTCTGCTTTCGGCTCAGGTCATGATCTCAGGGTCCTGGGATCGAGGCCCGCATCGGGCTGTCTGCTCGGCAGGGAGCCTGCTTCCCCCTCTCTCTCTGCCTGCCTCTCTGCCTCCTTGTGATCTCTCTCCCTCTGTGAAATAAATAAATAAATAAATAAATAAATAAATAAATAAATAAATAAATAAAAGGGCCCAGGGCAAGACTGCAGGACTTAGGAGGGAAAAGCTGAGAAGAAAACCCAATTCTTGCCTTTAAAAAGAACATATTTCAAACTCTAGAACTTTTACAATCTTGAAGAGACAGCTTGGCGCAGGAGATCTTATCTTACCACCTTGTAATGCCTCTTGCCACCTCATATGTTTTTGCTGAGACCAAGCCTATTTTTAATCACACCTAGGAGTGAAGGAAATGTACTTGAGTGTTCTCTAATTTGCTGATCGACATCTCTAGGATGTGTATGTAATTTTCTGAGCTCCTACGGACTTTGATCTTTAAGTTCACAGAGCAGAACTAAAGTAAAATTTGAAGTCATTAAAAGAAAAGGCAGATTCCAGATCAAGATGGCAACGGAGGAAGATCCTGAACTCGCCTCCTCCCGTGGACACCCCAGATCTGTAGCTACGTGTAGAACAGTTTCCTCCAAAGAAAATTCTAAAAACCAGCTGAGAGGTTCCCACACATCAGGCAAATGGGGAAACCCCACATTGAAGTTGGTAGGAGTGACTTGAGACACAGTCTCACCATAAATCCTGTCCCAGGCACCATGACCCATAATCGGGAGGTCAGCTGAAAACCTGGAGCTTTTCCCTGACGACTGAAGGGTTTGAACCCCACATCAGACATCCCAACTTTTAAGACGTGCACCTGAGGGCGCCTGGGTGGCTCAGTGGGTTAAAGCCTCTGCTTTCGGCTCAGGTCATGACCTCAGGGTCCTGGGATCGAGGCCCGCATCGGGCTCCCTGCTNCGCCTTCCTCTCTGCCTCCTTGTGATCTCTCTCCCTCTGTGAAATAAATAAATAAAATCTTTAAAAAAAAAAAAAAAGACGTGCACCTGGGAGATGAGGCCCCAAAACACCAAGCTTTGAAAATCAAGGAGGTTTGAGCACACAAGACCTGCAGGGCTCTATCAATGTGAGAAGTGGCTCTTAAAGGGCTTGTGTGCTTGGACTCCCCATCCCAGGGCCCAGGACAGAAACGGCTGATTGAGAGGCTCATATACTTATTTTAAGTCATCACACTAAGGGGCAAGCATCTAATTTAACACACAGGTAGGGCCCTGCTGGGGTCTCTCCAGGGACGGAGGCTGGTGGGTACCATCTTTGTGCTCTCCTTTGCCTTGCTCCAGGCTGCAGGTGTTTCACAGAAATGAGCGTATGGTCTTATCTGCTGCCCTGATTTCTGTGGCTGCTGCCAGGGGACACCTCTAGATCACCTTGTTGTGGCGACCAGCAGGCTTGTGTTTATGGTCTCACAGGACCGTATATTTGCACGTGTGATAAGCTGCTTCCTGAGGGTCTGTCACCCAAGCAGTCTGAATCTAAATGCTGAGAGAAATCCTCCCATTTGGGACACTGATAGATCTTGGCATATCCTCGACTACTGGTAGACATTAAAAAGAAAATAGACTGCTCGGATGATCACAGAGGTTTGTTAGACCAGATGGACTTATCAGATATATACAGAACATTCCATCTAAAAGCAATAGAATATACATTCTTCTCAAGCATACAGGAAACGTTATCAAGGAGAGATAATATATTAGGCCATAACACAAGTCTTAATAAACTTACGAGGATTGAAATTATACCAAGCATCTTTTCCAAGCACAATAGTATGACTAGAAATCAATTACAAGAAGGGAACTGGGGAATTTGCAAATACGTGGAGATTAAACCACGTGTTACTGAACAACCAATGGGTCAAAGAAGAAATCAAAAGAAAAATTTTAAAATGCCTTGAAACAAATGAAAATGGAAATACAACATAGCAAAATATATAGGATGCAGCAAAGGCAGGAAGAGGGATGTTTATGCGTACCTCAAGAAAAAGAAAAACAAAGCCCAAAGTTAGTAGAGGGAAGTACATCACAAAGATCAGGACAGAAATAAATGAAATAGAGACCAAAGAAAAATAAAAACCAATGAAACTAAGAGCTGGTTCTTGAAAAGACAAACAATTGACAAATCTTTATGTAGGCTAACCCAGTGAAAAAGAGAGAGGATTTAAATAAATTCAGAAATAAAAGAGACGATCTTAAAACTGATATCACAGAAATACAAAGCATCATAGAGATTACTATGAGCAACAATATGCTCACAAATTGGACATCCCAGAAGAAATGGGTAAATTCCTAAAATCATATACCTTGCCAAGTCATGTCATGAAGAAATAGAAAATCAAAACAGACCAATTACTAGTAAGAAGATTAAGTCAGAAATAAATAAATAAATAAATAAATAAATAAATAAATAAATAAATAAATAAAATAAAAAATAAAAAACCTTAAAAGCCCAGGACCTGGCAGCTTCACTGGTGAATTCTACCAGACATTAAAAAGAATACCAATCTCTCTCAAACTCATACAAAATATAGAAGAAGGAGGATTGCTTCCATACTCATTTTACAAAGTCAGCATTACCCTGATACCAAAACCAAAGAAGGATGCCAAAATCAAAGAATATTATAGGCCAACATCCCTGATGAATATAGATGCAAAAATTCTCTACTAACTGTTAGCAAACTGAATCGGACAATACATTAAAAAATCATAAAACATGATTAAGAGGGATGTATTCCAGGGACGCAAGGATGTTTCAACATCCTGAAGTAAATGTGATACATAACATTAACCAAATGAAGGATAAAAACCATTTGATCATTTTAAGCTGCAGGAAAAAGTATTTGACGAAATTCAACATCCACTTATGATTAAAAACTCTTAACAAAGTGGGCATAGAGGGAACATACTTCAACCTAATATTAACGCCATATATGACAAGCCCATGGCTCACATTTTACTCAGTGATGAAAAGCTGAAAACTTTTCCTGTAAGATCAAGAACAAGAAAAGGATGCCCACTCTTGCCACTTTTATTCAATATAGTACTAGAAGTCCTAGCCAGAGCAATTAGGCAAGAAAAAGAAAGAAAAGACATCCAGATTAGAGAGGAAGAAGTAAAACTGTCATGCTTTGCAGATGACATGATATTGCATATAGAAAACCCTACAGTATCTACCAAAAACCTGTTAGAAATAATAAATGAATACAGTAAATTTGCAAGACACAAAATTGATAAACAAAAATTTATTATGTTTTTACACACTCATAATGAACTAGAAGACAGAGAAAGTAAGAAAATGCCACATACAATTGCATCAAAATGAACAAACTGTTTAGGAATAAATTTAACCAAAGAGGATAAAGACCTACACACTGAAATCTAAAGACATTAATAAAAATTAAAAAGTTGAAGATGCAAATAAATGGAAAGATAATCTGTACTCATGGACTGAAAGAGTTAATATTGTTGAAGCATCCATAGTACCCAAAGCAACCTACAGATTCAGTGCAATCCCAATCAAAATTCTAATAGCATTTTTCGCAAAGCTAGAACAAACAATCCTAAAATTTGTATGGAACCTCACAGGCCTCCAAGTAATGAAAGGAATCTTGAGAAAGGAGTGAAGCTAGAAGCATCACGATAGTTATATTACAATGCTATAGTAACCAAAACAATATGATATTGGCATAAAAACAGACACATAGGTCAGTACACAGAATAGAGAGCCCAGAAAGAAACCACACACATATGGCCAATTAATTTATGACAGAGAAGCTGAAAATATACAATGGGGAAAGGACAGTCTCGTCAATAAATTGTCCTGGGAAAAATAGATAGCCAAATAAAAAAGAATGAAACTGGACCGCTATCTTACACCATACAGAAAAATTAACTCAAAATGGATTAAATACTTAAATGTAAGATCTGAAATCATAAAACTCATGGAAGAAAACATTGGCATTGGTCTTAGCAATGAAAACAAAGACAACAAAAGCAAAAAATAAACAAATGGGACTACATCAAACTTTCGCACAGCAAATGGACCATAAACAAAATGAAAAAAAACAGCCTACAGAATGGAAGGAAATATTTTCAAATCACATATCTGATAAGGGGTTAGTGTCCAAAATATATGAAGCTCATAAAACTTAATAGCAAAAAAAGCAATTCAATTAAAAAATGAGCAGAAGACCTGAATGGACATTTTTTCAAAAAAGACATACAGATGTCCAACAGGTACATGAAAACGTGCTCAACATCACTAATCATCAGGGAAATGCAAAATCAAAGCCACAATGAGATAGCAATTCACACTTGTTAGAATGGCTATTAACAAAAGACCAGAAATAACAAGTGTTGGTGAGCATGTGGAGAAAAGGGAATGTAATGTATGTTGTCACTTTGACTCCGATCAAATATTCAAGCCACAACACCATGATGTTGGTTTTGGTGTGAATGAATTACACACACAGTTCACTGAAACCTTTGAATAGGAGTGACGAAAGGGACTGGAAGCTTCTGAACCTAGGTCAGGGTCATCTTGGCCTGGCAATCCATTCTTTCTTGTTGCCTTAAACGCTTCGAGGCAAAGGCTGTGAGATGTTTTACAAATCCTAAATAGATCTATAACTTTAAACCCTTCAAAAAATTAATTAAGCCATGTATTTGGAATCTGTATTCAAAGAGGCAGAAAAAATATTAATTCCTCCTTCACCCCACTATAAATTTTAAATGATTATTTCTTAATGCAACTTAAGTAACTATACAAAAAAAGGAAAGGGTGAGTTTCTCTGATGTGACATTAACAGCAGGTGTCCACTAAGAGACTCATTGAGGAATTTTTATAGAATGAAGAGGAGCGTCGGAGACAGCTGGGTTTGCAAACCACCGGAAATCTTTTATTGTTTGCTGAATTGGAGCAAGTCCAAAAGGGAGAATAATTACTCTTTCCAACTGCCAAGTTTTCAGGCTGTTCAGATAACCCTGGTCTTGTAGTAGGAAAGAAATGTGAGCCAAGGTACAAGAATAGCGACTGAATTTTATAAAAAAAATATTTCTAAGGGAGCAGTTTTCTCAGAGTGGTCTGTTTGCGTTAACTAACAGAATACAAAATAAAGCACTATTTTATCAAAACCACAAAAAATAAAGGAGAGGAAAAAAATCAGACTTGTTATCCACTCTTAGGCTTTATAGTAATACGAGAGCTAAGGATTTCAACCGGACTTCTTTGGGACTTGTAAGCCATTGATGAAAAGCTTTGCGGAAGGAGAAAACAGGAAGTAATTCTCAATATTAAATGGAAAATTTTTATCTGAAAACTCTTCATTTTCCAAAAAAATTTTGGATTACTCTGATTTAAAGTGAACACATCCGTTCTCCTGACAATAGAGAAGAAATCCTAGGTTTTGCTCTAAATTTCCAAACCTAATAACCAATTTAGATGATAGATGCTTGATGCTTTCTTTATCTATACTATCTTAATCATCCTCACAACAGACCTATGAAGGAAATACTATTATAAGGGTGTCCCATTTTTTCAGAGAGAGGAGTTACTTGGAAATTTCAAAATATTCAAGTATTACAGAACTTTCATAATTCAAAGTCTGTTTTCCTATAAGAATAATTTTATTTTTTTAAATCTTTTTAACTAAATGTTATACGCAAACAATGAACCTTGGAACACTACATCAAAAACTAATGACGTACTGTATGGTGACTAACATAATAAAAGAATTTTTTTAATAAATTTTTTTAAGAAAAATAAGTAATACCTGTATTTATTTATTTTTAATTAAGCTCTATACCCAAAGCGGGGCTTAAACCCAAAACCCCGACATGAACAGTTGTGTGCTCTACCTACGGAGCCAGCCAGGGGCCTTCCCCATACAAGTGATTTTAAACACAACAACAAATACTTACCTAATAGTAACTTTTCATTGTGTTTAAGTTTTGTTTCTTCATTCCAGAGTTCTTGGCTGCTGACACATGTTCCTCTGTTCTACCCCCACTTAATGAATACTTGGGCAGCATTGTTATAATTCACCAGTGGTGATGGTTAAAGTTACAGCTCAGGAGTCCCCAAAAATCACACCCGAGACTTCTGAGGCACCTGAAGAACAGCATAGTTCAGAAGATGTTGACCAGAGATGGTATTTCTGTTTCCCATTAATGTGCTACTCTCATGTGACAATATTATAGTTTATATCCATTTGGCCATCAGCTTTGAAATCATGTCATTCTTGAGTATATTTTAGATGTAGAGCATTCATATTCCTTCAGATTTTACATGTCACAGGTGTCCTTATTAATATGATATATACCAATATTTCAAAATGTCATGATCTACCTCTACGTAAAATGTACCTATCTCCCTACTGGCAGATGAAGAAACCAATGCTTAGTGAATAAGAAATGTACCCACAGACGTACAGTTTACAGGTAACAGGATCGGAATCAGTTGGTCTGACCCGTAACCCATGTTCTTTGCTCAGTGCACGCTGTGTACTTAACTAGCAAGGTCAAAATTAAAGGTGCCAACTCCAGACAGTCATTGTGACCTCCATATAAGGGGGATATGAAAAAAAAGAGGGGGAGTGGAATATGATTTTATAAGCCAGGGAAGGAGGAGAAACTTTGCTGAGTCTCTCCAACTGGAACCTGTGGGCCATTTGCTTCAAAACACTTGGAATGTCTTAAAAATTTCCATTTCTGGGTCTTCCACCCCAACTATAAAATTAGAGCCTGGAAATCTTCATTTTTATGTACCTCCGTGATGCACCATAATTAAAATTCTCACATAATTTCAGGCATCTTACATGCTCCTTGAACACTACACTCTCCCCCACCCCCAAATCCAGGGACTCCCTACACTGACAATTCCTGATAAATAATCAGAGATTCTGGGGAGATGTTCGGTAGCTAAGAAGTCCAGTGCATGAGAAACTCTGGAGAGGCATCGGACTGTGACTCTGATCAAGTAGGACATACTTGAGCCTTACTCATGCATTTCTTATTTTGTCTCAGACAAAATGGCTTTTTATAGCCATTTTTCCAGTTCCATGGACTATTAACTGGGTTCTTGCACCTGAAATAACATCAATGTTCTGGTAACCTTTCATTTCTCAATCACCTTCTTGGTCGGCCTCATGCCATCTCCACAGGGCTGTGAGAAGTACAGCAAGCCCCCAGACGGCATCTCGTGGTTCTACTAGGACTTCCTGTCTGCAAAATGTCTCCATGACTCTAGCTCCTCCCACCCCATATCCCACCTCCTACACGCATACATGATCTGACACATTTCTTGAGTCCCTGTTTCATATCAATCTGCAGTTTCTTTGGATGTCCCGTCATGCCTCAAATTCAACATGAGCTGACACAGAATTTGATGACCGAAGTTCTTAGCCAGCCCTTTAACTCAGTAATTCCACTGCTGAGCATCTATCCCAAGGAAATGATTCAAAACAACGATTTTTTTTTAACAAAATTAACTCACTTGTATAGACCCCGCCCAGATCAAAATCCTTATCAGCACTCCACAAGCTTTTCTCTGTGGCCCTTCCCAATTATTATTTCCCCAAAAGTAACTGCTAGTCTCACTTCTATCAGATCAGTTTTATCTACATTTGAACTTCATATGAACAGTGTATAATTTGTACTCTGTGTGTCTGGATTCTTTAATTCATTATATTTGTGAGAATTATCTATGTTTTTACATGTAGCAATAGTTCCTTTGTTCTGCACAGAAAAATTTGGTTTAATAGGAAAAATGGAAATGGAAGCAAGCCAAGATCTGCAGAAAAATTAAGGAACAAAGTGAAATTTTTTCTCTAATTAGACCTGGTATACACAAATGTATAAAAATGTGCTTCTCTGTGCTATGATTGTTGTTTCTAAAATTATTTTGTGATTAAATTGGGGCCATGAGTTCCTATTACCTTGTTGTGCTGCACTATGGAGACTTTGGTTTGGCTGTTGAGGTGTAGGAGAGGGGAATTTCTCAGGCTTTTTTTTTTTTTTTTTGAAGATTTAATTTATTTATTTAAGGGTGAAAGAGAAAGCATGAATGGTGGGGAGGGGCAGAGGAAGAAGAAGCGGACTCCCTGCTGAGCAGGGAGCCGGATGCAGGACTTGATCCCAGGACCCTGAGATCATGACCTGAGCTGAAGGCAGATGCTTAACCAACTGAGCCACATTGGCACCCTAATTCTAAGGGTTCTTTGAGTAAAAAGAAATTCATAAAGTAGATGTGAGAGGCTCTCAGAACAGACCATTTGGATGTTCGTAAATATCAGGGAAGCCATGCCAGCATCTTGGCGATTCTAGGATGGGACATTCTGAATTGGCCACAAGTTTAGGGACTGGTTAAGTGTTGCTGAGGGTTTCTTCTGGGGAAGAAGATGAACTCTGCAACGTAGACGCTGCCAGCACGACAGAGCTCAAGGGTGACCCATCTGGGCACCAACTTTACAGCTGAAGAGTTTAATATTGAGTTTCACCTGCGATACCAATTCCCAACAATTTCCAGGAACAACAGTGCAAAGGATTTTTATAGTTGCCACTTTTTAGTGGCAGAGTTACTGTTCTGAGCTCACTGGCCAACTGCTAAGAACTAGGTGTTGTAGCAGGTCAGTAGCTATCTTTGAAAGTCTTCAGTCCTTATCTGTCTGTCTGTCCAATCCCTCTAACTTCATAATGCTGGTGGTGAATTGATCTCATTTGAGAACTTCCATTATTTCTGAAGCAAAGGATTCGGCTGGTGGGGAGGCTGAATTTCAGAGCCCTTATCACATAAAGTTCACCTGACAAAGAGCTCACCAGCTGTTTCAGGCCCTTGTGATTCTTTGGGAAATTCCCCAGAAATTTCCCTGGAGGTCCGTATAACCCTATCTTTTAAAGAAAATGTTAACAAAAGATGATTTCGAAGGAATATCTTTTCCTATGATCTCTTTTCAGTGGTGGTATCTGAGTGATCACTTTATTTTTAAAAAAAAAAAGATTTCAGGGCGCCTGGGTGGCTCAGTGGGTTAAAGCCTCTGCCTTGGGCTCAGGTCATGATCTCAGGGTCCTGGGATCGAGGCCCACATCGGACTCCCTGCTCAGCAGGGAGCCTGCTTCCTCCTCTCTCTCTCTGCCTGCCTCTCTGCCTACTTGTAATCTCTCTCTCTCTGTGTCAAATAAATAAATACAATCTTTAAAAAAAAAAAGACTTCATTTATTTGAGAGAAGGAGAGGGAGAGAGAGAGCACCCCGGCAAGCACAGCAAGGGGAGGAGCAGAGGAGAAGCCGACTCCCCACGCAGCAGGGAGCCCAGGCTCTATCCCAGGACTGAGATCATGACCTGAGCTGAAGTCTGACTGAACCACCCAGACACCCCTTGAATGATCTCTTTAAAAACGAAACTCTCTCTGATAGGAGTGAGATTTGGCTCAGGGCCTTTCACCTCGCAGGCATTCATACTTAATAAATATTTGTAAAATGAATATTGTTTAAATTTACTTTCTTAGGTATGTCTTGTGATTAGAGTAATTCAATTACTGTGAACAACTGAAAATTAACAGTGCGCTGCTTAGAAAGGTTATAAAAATTTATCTAATGGATTTTTAGATCAATAAGCCCAAAGGAAGGAACCAGGCATTTACAGAACAGCAACTTTTATGACTTATATTTCCCGTTTCTTAGAGTTGCTCCATGAGAACAGAAGTTTCGGGCTGAAATCCTAAAGGACATTTCTGGTCTCTAAATTTAAGGATGTGGAAAACGGAGAGTTGTAATAACTTTTTCTCTTTTCTCCCCTCCCCCTCCCCCCACCCCTTTGTTTCTTCCCTCCCTCCCTTTTTGTTTTGGGGTTGGGTTGTTTTTATAGTTTTTACAGTTTTGACCTTAAAAAGGTAAAAGAGCCAGGTATTTTACCAGCAAAATGAGTTTATTCAGGAATAGCAGAGCATTGCAGAACAGGACACGCAAACCAGAGCAAGGCCAGAGAGTGAAGGGGGGGCTTGCTTTCACACTGGAAAGGAGGAAGCTGGGAGGGGCTGTTGCGGCCTCTCATTGACTGAGTGTGGAGGTTTCCCATTGGCTGGGCTGTTGTCAGACCTGGAGAAATTCTTCCTTCCTCCTGCTTGAATATGTAAAGTAAGCTGCTTCCTGTTGGGGGATGGGAGGTGCCAAGTATGCTTCTTGTCATAGGGAGGAGTGTGTGAAAGCGTCCCCTACAGGACTTCTAGACCTTGTTTTTAAAGCAGTTTATTTTTACTACAGATAATGTTATATTTCGATTCAAGTGCTCTCCAATGAAATTTTCATTTATCGTCCCTCAGGAAAAAAGAAGTTTGGTTTCCTCGTGTGCCTGTGAAACCTAGTTAAGATTGTGCAATGGAGTTAGTGGGGCAATACTCTTCATCTTAGCACTGGAATTATTGCTGTCCTAGTAAGTTTGTAATATTCCAAAAGGGATTAAGAGTCTTTTCAAAGGAAGAAAGTCTTTTGTTAGAAACAACATGACTAACCACTTCTGTGATCTTGGTGAGTTTTTTGGCTTCAACATTAATCTTTGCTACTGCTCACATTTATTTTTAGGTTCCTTTTAGTTCATACAACTCACCTATTTTAATTTTCTGCAGTACTTAATTGGGTTCACTACCGGTAGTTCTTTATCTCTTTGGTCCATTGTAAAAGTCCAGAAACCAGCACATTGTTCTTTACAAATGTAGTTGAAAGTTGTGGGCCAATCTCCACTTGCCTTGGAATGCGTTAGACCACACACCCATCAGTGGTAGCATAAAGAAGATAAGGCAAAGACAGAAAACATACCCATCAAAAGACATTAATTTTGTGGAATTTAGCAGAACACTAAGACTTAAATTCAGGGGCAGGTGTTCTCACCTAGCACAGCACCGATGCATAGATAAGTAATTTTCTTCATCAGCTACCTCAACAGCTTCATCCAAAGGTTCATGAATTAGAAATGATGGGTGAGGGAGGGGAACAGGCAGGAAGGCATCTTGGAGGGCGAAGTCTCCAGAATGTCCCTAACTCAGACCCGTTCATGTCTCCACATCCAAGGTTCTGAGTCAGTTCGTTGGAGATGGGTCCTAGACGTTAGAATTGTTTTAGCTGTTTTTGGTGATTGTAATATCCAATCAGGCTGAGAACTATCGTGCTAAATGAAAGCCTGGTAGGGAGTCTGGTATCAGCACTGGGGCTGTAGTCAGAAGATTCTGGTACTTAGTAACTGGGTGACCTTGGGCCAGTCCCTTGCCCTTCCCGTGCCTATGTCTTTGTCTCTATAACCAGGACACGGATGCTCCATGAAGTTGTAAAAATCAAATTTCATGATGGAGGAGCTCAATAGAGTTCTTCAAATGTGCAACGCTATGCCAGCATCTAGCACAATGCTTACACAGGGTCAAGTACTTGTCAGCAAGAATTGAAGCTGGCATTGTGTGGCCGCCTTCTACTCTGGCCCTGATAGGGCTCAGGTTACTGATTGTTCCAAGGAGATGAACTTCCTCTATCTCAGATTAAAACATAATAATAGTAGCTCAAATAATGAAAGAAAATCCTGTCTGTTTTATGAGACCCAGTGCAATCTTAAAATTTCAAATTCAGATTAAAATGTTATGAGTTTTATAGCCAGGTATTATGTTTTTCTGGGGAAAATTCTAATTGAGATCTATTATGGTACAAATGTCCTTACCATTATTATTTTTTAATCTCCCCACCCTTCTTGCCTCCCGACTCTGCCAGGCTAATTTTTATCAGGTTATTTTTTTTAAAACGTGAGTCAGCATTTCTTTGCCTCATCAGATGCCTGGATTGCAAACTCCAGATTGCAAGGAAAGCCAAGTTGCAAACTCTAGATGCAAAGACTGTGCCCCACAATATTATCTAAGCAATATTCAGACCCCAGGGCTTTTCCTTTTTTTTTTTTTTTTTTTAATGCTTAGATTCACAAGAGAATAAACTGAGAGGCGCCTGGGTGGCTCAGTTAAGCGTCTGTCTTCAGTTCAGGTCATGATCCCGGGGTCCTGGGTTCGATCCCCACATCGGGCTCCCTGCTCAGTGGGAAACCTGCTTCTCCCTCTCCCACTCCCCCTGCTTGTGTTCCCTCTCTCTCTGTATCTCTCTCTGTCAAATAAACAAATAGAATCTTTAAAAAAAAAATAAGAGAATAAACTGATACATCAGAAAGTGAATTGAAGTCAACCCATCCCATCAAACATTAAATAAGGACATCTGTTTGAGACTGATGCTTTCTGACTTCTCCAGCGGATTAGGGGGTGCATCCGCCTTCTGTTTGTCAGGGAACCATGTTACTCACTAAGATACCTTTTCTGTGGTCTCTGTAAGACTTTCCTCATGTATGGCTTCCATGAAGCCTTTGGCTCTGATGAATTCCGCACTGCCACATGTAACATTTTAATTAGGAGTTCATGAATATCATTATCTGCGATACTATTTAACAATTAGGTATCATCACCAGAAATGCAGTGGAAGCTACTCCATTTATTTTTTTAATTAATAAATTAATTTATTTACATAATTACTCCATTAAGCTTCAATACTTAAGTAATGGTTCTCCACAGAGGTCACATGTATCCTCCCCCTCCTATTCTAAACTAGGCTCAGCTCTTCTACTCAGTACTTCTACTCAGTTTTAAATGATTTATTGCTGGTCTTCATGATTGTTATTGGCTGTGTGATTCCTCTCTAGACTAAAAACTCCATCTAATATGTCTGGCCTCTCAGAAGGGAAACAGTCATTATCTAAGCAATATTTAGACTTTTAACATATCCCTTTTTATTCAGGAAAAAAAAGTCCTAAGGTTTATTTAGCATCAGATTATAAATATTAGAAATGGGCACTAAAGATTGGGTTTCTAATAGCTTCTGAAAAAGAGCAATATATGACTATTATAGAACAAAATTCAAGGAGGAATCACTGTTAACAGTTTGAAGGGTTTTTCCCATAAGTATTTTTATGGCCATCATATATATTTTATAGCCATAAAACCTTTTTAAAATGTACAGCGGTTGGATTATACTGTACAGAATGTTTTGCTCCTTATATTTTTTACTTAACCGTCTTGTACCTTGGACTTTTTCCACGTCAGCACCTCGGGCAGATGTACCTGACACCCTTCATAGTTGTATGTGTTCGTTGTTGTTTATTTAACCCTTCCCATATCAAGTGGGCTTTTAGATTTTGTTCTATCCATCTTATCTGTATTACAAAACATACAGTATGGAATGTTTCAGCAAGTATGCCTAAAGGGCACGTTGTGTTTCCAACAGTGGAAGTACTATGTCATAAGATATGTGTATTTTCAATTTTGATTACAAAATATGCAATTTTATCCTCACGTGCCTTGGTCCACAAGTTGTTTGAGAGACTTTCTAATAGAGATGTCTGATTAAATATTCCAGTCAAGACAAAGGAGTCAAACCTAGAAATGATCACTCATCGAGAGATGAAACTGTACACTGTCCTTGTTAGTGAGCAAGTAGGGGAAGTAAATTATTAAAAACTACAATGTCTATTCCCATGTAACTGCTGATTTATTGGGCAAAAAATGCACACCTTGATGGTTTGTTATATTATTATTATTAAAAAACGTATTTTTAACACAGGCTAAATGCTAGACACAATTTAAGTAGACATTCTCTGTTAAGGATGCCTATCATCAGGTGTGGAAAGGTTTTAGAAGCAGGATTGCACTTTGTCAAAGAAACGTGACATGACATGGGGACGCCATTACTCCATAATCACAAGCACTGCATTCCTGTATCACCTTTGGGATCTAAGGGCATTAGAGTGGATTTTTGGGTTCTTGTTACTTTGCTTTAACCTCTTCAGGGATCATTGCATATTCTCCCTACTCTGAAAACTGTCAGCGTCTATGACAAATGGTAATTCAAGTTTTGTTATCAGGGAAATCAGTGACCTCTCTTACGTTTGTAGAGTTGCTACCGTTGGATCAGCTGTGGTCATGTTTTGACAACTTACATGATCTCACCCTCGTTTTCTTTTTTCCATTTTCTGATTGTAGGATACAAGTATAATAAAACATTTTCATTGCCCAATCCTAAAAGTAATTGCACCTTTGGTTATTGAGTTAGCAGGCTGAGGGGTTCTGGTGGTTGGCACTTGAGAATAAAAACCTTCCAGAAAACCTTGTTTTGATTCCAGAATACCTTGCATTTAAGTTAAGGGCCAATAAGGGAACAATGTAAAACTGAATTTATCTACCATCGACGTTCAAGTTGGAACAATTGAAAGGTTTATTGATGATCTATGTCATCACTGATGATCTGATTCTGGAATTCTGTAGCTATTATTGAGATTATTCCACTTTGACTTCCAGATGGGAGTAAAATTGGAAGGCTGGAATACAGAGTTATTCTGTATTCTGATAAATGATTAGGCCTCATGGTCAGAGCCTGGGTTTGAAGGAAGATTCACCATGGCTCACACTTGTTTAGAAAGGATTCCAATACTTGTGAAAGGAAAAAACTAATACAACCTGAAAATGAGAACTTGTTTTCCAAACGTTTACTCTAAATGTTTCAACATCTGTGTAATGGAGTATATTACATGTCCAAAGAAGAATCCCAACCAGATATACATGCATTGTCTCCCAGTCCTTTCCACTAGTCTTGGTGCCCAGGTATCCTCATGGACTGGCTGATCAGGGATTAGGGTTGTATCTCAATGTCACACTGAAAGGTTTCTGTAAAGCCTTGCAAACTAGTACCATTGTGATTGGTTAGTCATTATATCAATTGGAGCTAAGCATCCATTTAAAAAAAATTTTGTCAATCTGACATATGCTTGCTTTAAAATAAGCAATGCAAAAATATATATATAGTATTAAAGAGAAGGTTCTCTCGCCCACCCCCAGAATACCACAATTAACAGTCCAATAGGCATTCTTGGTACCTCCTTGAGCCCATATGATGATAAATGGCTAATGATGAAGAAACAGACCTCTTCTGGACTAGGACTCCAGAACATTTGGTTTGCGAAGAAACACCTTAGCTAATCAGATCTCCTTGCCACATTGTGCTTAATGTAGTTGAAAGAGCAGAAACATCCACTTCTCCCTTCACCGAGCTCTCTCCTATTCCATTAACTGTTACAACCAAAACTCGACTTTGACAAGAAAAATTACATATTTCTTTTTAAAGATGCCAGTGTGACCTGACAACTGGGAAAAAACCTGTGATATAGCACTAATCTGCCCTCATTAAACACAATGGCCCAGATTCTCAGCTTCTTTGAGACTATAGATTTAGGATAATCTTTATCCCCTGATTGAAAGATAAATTTTACATTAACCAGATGCTTTTCTATACCAGTCTCCTTCAAGATGTTCTATGGAAAATGTGTATTTCACATCCTCTTTTGAACATGCTGGCTGTCACTTGTTTTGTGAAAAGTTGGCTCATGAAAAGAAGAGTGGTTGAGAATGTTGATGCCGTGTCCGGGGATGGCAGGGAAGAATGTCAAGATTGATTAGAAATGTCCGCCATGAGTATAAGCAAGGACTGGGGGAAGCAGAACATAAGCTGCATATCTGTCTTTTACATCACGGTGTCTCTCAAGATGATAGAACTTAAAATGCCTGACATAGTCTGTAGAGCACACAACTCGATCTCAGGGTCATGAGTTCGAACCCCATGTTGGGTGTAGAGCTTGCTTAAATAAATGAATTAATTTTTTTAAACAAAAAAAGAGAAATGATGTAACTTAAGAAGGAAAAATACCTGAAGTATTTTTTGGTCAAGTATCATAGCCTAAGGGCCTGAGCCTAGTTATAGGAAAAAGCCACATGGTTCCAAAGTGTACCATGGCTGAGATGTACCAGGGGCAGAGCCCCTGGCTTCTCACAGATAACAATCGTCCCATTGGCTTAGCAGCTCCCTCACAGCCCCTCAGCAGGAGCATTGTCACATCACAACAAAGCGCCTTTGCCCACAGACACATAGACCCGATGGCTGGCACTGACGATTTCCCTGAAAAATGCATTGTCCTCTGTTTTGAGTCAGCCTTATTGTTGAGAGCTTAGGGAGTGAGGCTGAGGTCCAGATACAGGACGATCCTATGTGCTATACACTGGTTCCCAGCAATACCGTGGCCGCCTCATCTCTACACTTCTCATGCTGCAGTGCTCTGAAATGACTGCCTTGTACCCTGACCCTGAAACTCTGAATCCCTATTTATCCCGACGTCAAATCCCCCTTCCTCTGAAGTCTTCCAGTGCCGCCCCCTCCCCTAGCCAGAGTTAGCTTATTTGCTTCTTGTCAGCCCCACATCTGGGATATTGCCAGTCCATATTTAGCAACTGAAAGAGTAAATGAAACCGTGCCAATGCTTAAGAAATGGGCTATAAACTACAATGGTTTTTGAGACTCAAGAAGATGAAAGGACAGTGACTATTCCAGGGTGCTTTCCTCGTCTCTGCTCTGACCATGTATGAAGCATAGAGTCTGGCGGCAGAACAGGAGAGGAGGGGCTCTGCTGACTGTCGTTGGGTTGGTGTTTAGCTCTGGACAATATGCTGATGGTTCAGAAACGTCCTAGACCAGGGGCTAATGAGCAGAGACCAATATATATCGAAAGCATGTCACTTGTCTGTTTCTCTGCTTCGAGCTTGTACCAAAGTCATTGACTTCTCTCCCACTGGTTTATGGAAAGCCGATAACTGATGTAGTCAGTAGCTGACCAGCAGTATCTTGACTTAGACATACCGTGTAGCCGCAAACTGTTAACTAGCGTTCCAAGGTCTACCGAAAACCCGATCTTGTGTGTTGTGTCTGCTGGAACACAAGTAGTAGAAAGCAAAACTCCAAAGGGCTTAGACGATAAGAAAGCTTTATCAAAAACAAGAAGCCTTGCAAGAGGGTCACACAGCCACTAGCAGCCCAGTCCTCACATCACATTGGCTAGGAGTGGGTCAATGCCCACCCATAGTCAATCACTGGTAAGGGCAATGGGATTACTAAAACTTGCTGAAGTAATTAGGATGTACTCCTAAATCGAAGATAATGTCACCTTCCTTGGGCAAATCATGAGTTGAGAGAAACTGGACAAAATCAGGATTCTTTTCAAGAGGAAGAGCAAAAGGAAGGACTTGGCTCTTGAATAGGCAACCAACAGCATCTGCTGTGTATGCAGCAGCATACTACAAGTTCAAAGGCCCAATGTGCAAATTACCTTAACTTGGCAATGGTGGTCACTTTTCATATTACCATTTTGCCATCATCCGGTGAGGTAAAGACAACACATAAAAAAATCAATTCAGATAGAACAGAAAGTCACCATTCCCTGACTTTACCAATGAATTCCAATTCTCCACTCTCCAGTTAGGACAGTTTATTGACTGTAAAGACACAGGTCATTCCACCAGGAGGGGACATTTCTTTGAGATAAGAAACTGAAAGGGCAGCCTTGGAGCAAACAGGGAGAAAAGCTCCCTAGGAGGACATGTATGCAGAGTTCCTAAGGCAGAAAACAGAAAGGATAAGAAAGTGGTGGAATGATTGGCTCACGGTGAGCAGGAAGAGAATGGCAGGTCGGAAGGGTGGAGACGAGGGACAAAGGGGCTATTCAGAGCCTTGGAGGTCCTATTAAGGAGCTGGGGGTTTTATTCCGTATACAGTGGGAAGCCACCAAAGGATTAAATGGATCTCCAACTGTAAAGTGATACCAAAAATCCTATTCAGGATCATTTTATGTGTTGGAAAGAGTAATTCCATTTAATGCAGGTGGTATGTCATTAGAGAAGCTACTTACAAAGTCCCAACTAAATAGTTACCAGGAATTCAACTTTATTACCTTGGTTGTAGGCAAGGTTGACCTTTGGTTCTAGTTGGCGGACACATGTTGATGGCCTAGTGGAATGACTTATTTTGAAGCAACTCTTAAGATCTCTTAAAGGAACAATAATGCCTCTGAGGAGAAATGAAAGCTGCTATTCCCAGATTGGTGAGGTTGCTACTCATCTCAGCAGCCATTCACTGGTTAATCTGACTTAGCCCTTTGAAGGGGATGCTGCCAGAAAAAGAATGGCTGAGTATGGCTCCCCACACGGTCAGCCAGCTTTGCTATCAGTCATGTGTGTAGTCCACGTGCTCTGGTACCTTCTGTAATGGAGACTGCCCGTTCCAGCTGCAAAGTTCTTTCACACTTCAGGTTGCATTACTGAGCTCAACACATTCCAGAGCTCTCCTGTTTCCTTGGCAGTTCCTTGATAAAAATGCCCAAAGCCAGTTTATTTTTCAACAATCTTTGAGTACCTGCATCTGTGTGGAGGCAAACATGTGACAGGGCTTTGAAGAATGGGGTTCCAACAGGGTTAACCTGTGGTTATGGGGAGCTCAGGAGAATGAGCCTGAATGGAGAGCTAAGCCTTCTGCTGGCTTCCATGAGAAAGACGGATTAGAGAGTGGAAAGGGGATAAGTGGTGACAGTGGTGGTTTTGAGGCTGCTGCAGGGGTCCGAAAAGATGCCAAGGAAGTCTACATTGATAAGGCCAGTCCAAAGATAAAGGACGAGTTGGCTTAGAGAAACAGATATTCAGGCAATTGAGCCGGGAGTTGGGAGGGGCGGAGGATTTCGAAAATGATTGGACATAGGACAGACTTGAGATTATTCCAAGAGTTTTCAGCCACCCCAACTCATCCCCAAGGGAGAGTTCTCAAGCTGAAATAAAACAGTCACCAGCTTCATGAGATCCTGTCCTGGCTCCATTCCGCTTGGCTGTGACCTCTTCTTGGTACAGTGATGACAAATATGTGGCATCGCGTATGGTCTTCGGAATAAAGCATTAAGAAGTTGCATTGCTCTCGTTCACAAAACATTTTAAGATGCTTCTAGGTCAATGCAAGTAATTATGAGGCATCTATACCTCTTTCCCCTCATGACAGGCAGTCTTCTAAGTATGGGTAATGTCAGAAATGAAATGATTTGCCTGAATGTTGTTTCTTTTCTCTTTTCATTATAAAGTATATTCGGTGCTCTTCGAACTGGTGCTTATATGGTGTACATTTTGATGACCAAAGGCCTGAAGCAGTCAGTTTGTGACCAGAGTTTTTACAATGGACCTGTCAGCAAATTCTGGGCTTATGCATTTGTGCTAAGCAAAGCACCCGAACTAGGTGAGTGTCTTCTCTCCTTCCGTTTGCACCCCCACCCCTCTGGGTAGCTACACACCCACAAGATTTATTTATTTGAAAATGGACAAAGAAACCATTCAAAGGTCCTGTTTTATTGGTTGCAAGAAAGTTATAATCAATGAATTTGAGTTCTTGACTAACGTTTCCATTATCTCTCTCTCCCCTCCTTCCCTCTGTTTCAACAATTGTACATTGTGTATGTGAAGAGCAAAATAGTTTACGGAAACATGCAGACTTCCAGACACTCCTGGAAATACACCCCCGGGGGCATATAAAATCTATACACAGTCCCTCTGTCCCACGCATTAATGGCCGTGCCAAGCTGAGAACGTGGAGGAAAATTCGCAATGCAGCTCTCTCCCGGTCCCACATGGAAGCAGACTTACATCCTGGCGTTAGGATTCAGACGAGGAGACTAGGCTTTCCATTTGGGTGTCCTCATGGTCTAATTAACAAATGCTAAGGGTTGGTTTCTGGTGTTGTTTGATTTGAATCAACTAAGAGATGGGCCTTGGAGAAGACTGTGGCTCCCCTTCTAGAACTGAATCCAAAATACTGGCTATTTACATAGATTCCTAAGGTTTCTCCTTCAGCTCTTTAATGGTCTTGAATATAAGTGTGGTGCAGATTCACAGAAACAGTGGGAAATTCGTGGCAAGGATGGGACCTGGATGTAGTTCCCCAGGAAAATATCTTTACTGCTAGAGAAAGGGATCTGCTGGTGATCCTAAACTCTGGGCTCATCCCTGAGCAATACGGGCCATCATCTCACAATCTTATCTATATCCTTAAGGAAAACCTCTTTATGCTCTGGGTTCTTTAATTTTTTATCAGAAATTAAGAATTGTATTATTTTGTTCAAAATACTTATTTGTAGATTGGATTCCCTCTCCTGTTTCTCCTTAAAAGGGGGTTAGAGGTTTTACTTTCCTCATAAGCCACATAAAATCAAGCTATCCACAGTCTTTCTTTAAGGTATCTTTAGTTCATATCTTGTGTCTGTTCACAAAGGATATGAGGTCTCTCAGATATGTACGTCGGCAGCCCATCTATCCACTTATTTTATTTTATTTTATCTTATTTTATTTGAGAGAGAGAGAAAGCATGAGAGGGAAGGTCAGAGGGAGAAGCAGACTCCCCACGGAGCTGGGAGCCCGATGTGGGACTCGATCCTGGGACTCCGGGATCATGACTTGAGCTGAAGGCAGTTGCTTAACCAACTGACCCACCCAGGCGCCCTCTATTCACTTTCTATGGCAGCTCTACACCTGCTGCCTGCCTACAGAGAGTGGGCAACTGATTTGAACTGTCAGTCTGATCATTGTTTTCCCAAGTCAAAGGCAAGGGAAGAGCAGCAGAGGAAAACTTCTGAAAACCTTTGCTAAGAGGAGCAGGGATATGGAGGTGAATGCTCTACAGTCCAAAATAATAGATCACTGTTGTGTGTGCACGCACACACGCAAGAGCCCATGAAGGTAGACTTAGATTGAAATGCATTGGTATGGATGTATTCATTCATTCACTTAAACATATTTATATTAAGCGCCAACAATAGGCATTTAATAGGGGCTAGAATGGAATGTCTAACTCCTCTAAAAAAGAAATTTAGAATATGAATTTCATGAACCAGGCCCCAGGAGGCGATTCTTCATATTTGAATTGAGACCACAAGCTGCCAGATCTTAGGCTAGAAAAATGTTTTTCCAACTTGGAGCTACACACAATGCCTAAGACAGATGTGTTTTGAGGAATCGCAAAATTCTATGGGAACATTTTAACCTTGTGTTTTCGCTTAGAGATAAAATAAAAGACTGTCTTGCCAGATATATTTCTTTCATAGTGATTCTTTAGATTCATAGAGCAACTGAGCCAGATTACTTTTTCTCAAACTAGTGTTTGTCTGAGAATGTGAGCATGTATCCTCATGTATTCTCTAGGGGTTGGGTGGCATTTTCTTTAAAATGCATTAATTACTAATGTTTGAGAATTATTCACTTTGAGAACTATTATATCTCTCTGACTTTTAATTTATGCTGTATAATAAGTATCCTTATGAATCTCCCCATCTTTTTTGATACAGAGCTGACTACAGATGTGTGAAAACAGTAAATGCACGAACCCCACGTTTCCCACTACATGGTCACCACTAAACACTACATAATTTCACTACCCTCAGCATTTTCCAAAAACATCAGCAATGGTGCCTCTATGCTTCTGGCCCTTAAGCCTTAAATTGCAAAGTAACAACCTCAGTCTTTGCTTCTAGAAATCCTTTTTCCTTGCAAGGGCGATGTGCACCCTGAGTTTTAACCAGGTGTATTTGAGGGACTTGAAACTAAAAATAGTCCCTTCCACCTTTAGAATAATTTCCTTCTTTTTTTTAAGATTTTATTTATTTATTTGACAGAGAGAGAGATTACAAGTAGGCAGAGAGGCAGGCAGAGAGAGAGGGGGAAGCAGGTTCCCTGCTGAGCAGAGAGCCCAGTGTGGAGCTCGATCCCGAGACCCTGAGATCATGACCCGAGCCGAAAGCAGAGGCTTTAACCCGCCGAGCCACCCAGGCGCCCCTTGAAGAGCCACCTCAACCTATTCATAGTGGTCATTTTTCTTCAAAGACATGAATAGACCTATACAGTCTTGTCCTCCCATCTTCTGTTCCAGACTGACATCATAGTTTTAGGAGGGTGGACAGAGTTAGAATTTCTGCACAAGGGCTATTAGTGAAGCATTTAGAGGTATTTGTGCTATTGTTCTCTGTCTTGTTAAAATGCTGGTCTGGATGATGCTAATTAATCAACTGTCTTAATTCAATATAGACCCTGACATGCCACTCCCTGTGCCCCAATATTGGCTTATAATTGAACACAATTCTATTCTCTCTTGAGCCCAGAACAAACTGTAGTGTAGTCTCTTGCGCCGTTGTTTCAATAATCCTTTTCCCCAAGAAGACTCATTCACCATAGTGATTTGTAGGTTGGATATCAAACAATCCATTTTTTTAAATTAACATATAACGTTATTATTTGTTTCAGGAGTACAGGTCTGTGATTCATCAGTCTTACGCAATTCAAAGCACATATGCCTCCCCAATGCCCACCGCCCAGCCACGCCATCCCTCCCATCCCCCTGCCCTCCACCAACCCTCGGTTTGTTTCCTGAGTTTAAGAGTCTCTTATGGTTTGTCTCCCTCTCTGGTTTTGTCTTGTTTCATTTTTCCCTCCCTTCCCCTATGATCCTCTGCCTTGTTTTTCAAATTCCTCATATCAGCGAGATCATATCATATTTGTCTTTCTCTGATTGACTTATTTCACTTAGCATAATACCCTCTAGTTCCATCCACGTCGTAGCAAATGGCAAGATTTCGGGGTGTTTTTTGATGGCTGCGTAATATTTCAGTGTGTGTGTGTGTGTGTGTGTGTGTGTGTGTGTGTGATATATATACATCTCACACCTTCTTTATCCATTCATCTATTAAACAGTCCATTTCTTTACAGTTAAAATATAGGATTGAAGTATGGATAATGGGCTAAAGAGTTGGAAAAAATAAAATCCTAAACTTGATCTGATTCTTTAATGAGGCTAGTGATATTCTTCATATAGTTTCAGGTTCCCTATACAGATATTTTCATGGTCAGAGTACCCTTTTTTCAGTTCTAAGATATGCCTTATTTTCCCTCAAATATTCTGGAGCTCATTGACAAATGGCCTTCCCCAAATAAACTGCTGAATCAAAATAGATCCAAAAACCAGATAGCCAGTCCCTAGCCCTTATTTAGCGAACATATTTTCTTGGATGCCTTTTTGTTCATTTTGGAAGTTAAAAATCCCTTTCCAGTTTCTTCACTCTTAGAAGACATTGTTGCTACCATTTAATTAAGAAAGATCTATCCACTGGGATTATTGAGAACTCTTCTTATTTTTAGGTCCTAAGCTCTGCTTTTCAGTACTCTAAAATTCTGGAGTCCCTTATGTGCAGCAGAAAGAGAAGGTTTCTGTGGGAAGGAATAGTTCTGTGTTCAATACTGATATTTTATTTTCCCACCAAAACGCATGTCCGCAGTTTTCACTATACTTTCTTTTGGAGGGGGGCAGGCAGGCAGAACGCACATGACATCAGAGTCACCATTTCTAAGTGTACAAGTCTGGCATTAAGAACACTTGCGTCGTTGCATGATCCTCACCACATGCTTCTCTAGCACTGCTTCATTTTCCCCAAAGGACACTACCCATTAACCACCATCCTTCGCTGAACCCTTAAGAGCAAGAAAGGCTTTGTGTTTCCACAGAAAACAATGAGCTCGTTTCAGTGAATTATAGAGTTACGACCCATTAGAACAAATGAGGAGAAGAGAACCACCAACCCGCTCTGCGTGCCAAAATTTTGCGCGCCTACTGTTTGAGTTATATTAAAACCTGCTGAGATTTGCTTTTGTTAAAACTTGGAAAGATCTGCTCCAAGTCTCAGTCCTTGCTCAGTTGAGCTTGTCATTGTTTCTGAAACTGACTCAGCAGAGCTCCGGCTGACTCTGCGAAGAGGGGCACGGCCATCTGGGACAAACCCCACAGAGTGGCCTTGTGGTGACTGCAAGCACCCTGGGGGTTGCCAACTGCCAACTGCCTGCTCCCAGCAGCACAGACATCTGTACTTAGCAGACACACAGGCTGGAGGCAGACTGTTGGGGAGGGACACTTGGGAATGAGGATACCATGCCCTGCCTACGAACTGGCTCTTGGCCGAAAATAGCTGAATCGAAAGTTAGAGAGACTGCGGTAGAGAAAACAAGAGCCAGCGGTCACTCGAATGGGTGACGTGGCTGAATCGTTCAAGAGTCAACAGTCCCACCACTTATTGTTGGTCAACATTCTTTCCATAATGCAAACCAGACCTTTGACCAAGAAAGACGGGTCGGCCAACGTCAAATACACAGTCCCTATCTTTGGTTTGCATTTCTGGGTCACTCGGTAGCTTTTGGCAGGGCTGTAAATACCCTATCTTGGTACGACTGGCTCATGGCAAATCAAGTGCGACATTACGCAGTTTCCATGGAAGAAAAATAATTTATAACTGCCAGGGTGTTGTGACTGATGCATCTTAGCCGCAGTATCAAAAAAAAAAAAAAAACAAAAAAACCCAAACAAACAAAAGAAAAAAAAAAAAACTTAGGAGGTCTCAGGAAGCTCTTCTGAAACCCCACCTGTTTCCCCTTCCCGCTACCCAGGGGAAACTATTATTCCCTAGGTCAACAGCCTGCTTGGAGATAGTAACCTTGATGTAGCCTTGGAGTGGTGGTCCTGAGAGGCCCCAGGGCCCGGATTGGAAAGTACTCATCTTCATTACTCCCCCTGCCCTCCTGTATGTCGATTTCAGAAAAAAATTCCTAAAGGAATTCAAATTAATTTTGTTTTAGAGATCTCATGACATCGGGACTCCTGGGTGACTCAGTCAGTTGGTTAAGTGTCCAACTCGTGATTTCAGCTGAGGTCATGATCTCAGGGTCGTGAGATCGAGCCCCATGCAGGGATCTGTGCTCAGCATGAGTCTCCTTGGGTTTCTATCTCCCTCTCCTTCTGCCCCTCCCCCTGCGCACTCCCTCTCTCTCTCTAAAAATAATAAATAAATCCTTAAAAAAAATAAAGATCTCATAACATGTGCTTCACCTCCAGCTCATGGAAACACGTACTACGTCTTAATCATGCCCCCTACTCATGAGATCTGAGATCCCTGCTCAGACAGGAAAAACACAAAGCAAGTTTCAGTACCAAGACTGTAGGTTCCACTTTTCATTCCAGGTTAGCCCATTCTGATATGGTCTGTCTTTTGTCCCCTGTTACTCTCTGCACACTAAAATTGTTCTTCAGCCAATAAAGTTTTAATATAAAAGTGATGATAGAGTTAAAATTAAATCTAAAGAATTAAAAAGGATGAGCTACTTATTACTCTATAGCAAATAACCTAATACATGTGTTTGGATATTGTGTGGCTTGTACATTTCAGTCGTGCTTAGAGGCTCATAAAAAACATCTTCTCAATTATGAATGAGTTTGTTTTTACCATGTAATTCCTTGGACGTCTACCTCCTTTCCACCGCGAACAAAAGTAGGCTGGAATTATTGCATCTACATTATAGTTTACTGAGCAAAGGGAGGCACAGAGTAGTAATTGCACAGGAATAGTGGGTCTTTGACAGGCACACAAAAATAGCACTGTTTAACACTAAGAAGTAGACCCCAGGTCTCCTGATATCAGTTTTGTCTCTGAAATACACAAGTGAGAGTTACTGTCACCATCAATCATTATATGTCAGGCATCTCAGAAAAGAGAAAAGGACATCAAAGAAAATTTTATAATAGGTCTCAAGATACTGCTCTCCTTTCCTGTTCTAAACAAATACGAAGTACTAATGTTTAACACTTCAGTAGGGAAACAAAACAAACGAATAGCTCCTGCTGAATGGAATGGGGTACCACCTGGCTTATTCCAGCCATGGCCATCAGAACCTTAAAAATCTTCCCAAGGTCCCACATTCCTTGACCTTTCGTAGTGCCAAATGGTTTAGGACATTGGTGAAGTCTGATGGATACGACGAGGTTAAGTACTAATTCCGTTGTGCTTAATTAGATTTAGAAAATGAAGAGGGCCTCTGGTTCTCCTTATTGTACAGAAACGAGTCAAGTTTGAGTTCACCAAAGGTCATGAAGGAGGTTGGGTTTTCTCATCCTTGAGAAGAGATAGGAAAGAGAATGGAGCATGAATCCTGTTTTTGTCCCACATCCCCAATACTTCTCCCCAATACTATCCCTTCCCCTTTTTTCATACTTGTTAATGAAATCGTGTGCATTTGTTACTATGCTTTCTCCATCCATTTTGTTGTAAGTGTCCTGTGGTGTATTTTTTTTAATCCCTAAGGCTTTTCAGAGAATCATTACATATAAATAGCATCTACCTACTTGAGCATAATTCTAGCTTCTGTAACATAAATTTTCCTATCTTACGGACAGTGGTCTTTTTCTTCAAAAAAAAAAGTATATTGTTAATAATAGATTCTGGAAAGCTTTCTTAAAGTTAACTCTGTAAAAATGTGTGTCATTCTCCATTCTTATCACTCAATTCATTGGTATAAAATATTCAGGTTACCATGTTCAGCAAATATGGAGAGGTGACTTTTCCTTTCTTTTTCTGTTTTTGCCTTTTGTTTCAATTTTACTCCTCTGACTGCCAAATATCTATTGAGGCTTCACCTTTTAAAGGGAGCTCACACAGATGGCTTTTTTAGAAGTAGCTTTTGCCATACAGCAAAGACAAATGGTCTTCCTGCTCTCGTGAAGCGTATGAACATTTTGCTAGGCACTTGAACAGACTGGAGTCTGTTTCTCTCTATTGACAAATAATCTGAGAGAAGTCACTTGACTCTTCCAGATAACATTTCCTAAAATGTATGGTCGAGTTAGAAATTGGGTCCCATCTAGACCAGAAATCGATAAGATTTTGTGTAAAACATCTTATAAAAGTAACATTTATTGCATGTTCTCCATGTGCCAAGAGGGCACACTGATCGTCTTATTTAGCCCTCAGGCGATCCCAAGCTACGACTGTTCTCCCCATTACTATCCCCATTTTATAGAAACTGGAAAATAGTGAGGATAAATAATTCACCCAAGCTCACAGAGCTAGTAAATATCCATCCAGCATTCTAACCAAGTCCACCTCACTCTCAAGTACGAGTTCAAGCTGTGTCCCTTCTTGGGAAAAATATAGATTATCGTTCCATCACGGTTGAGGGGCTCACGTAGACTTTTTTTTTTTTCCTTCTCTGTCTTTCAGGAGATACAATATTCATTATTCTGAGGAAGCAAAAGCTGATCTTCCTGCACTGGTACCACCACATCACTGTGCTGCTGTATTCGTGGTACTCCTATAAGGACATGGTAGCCGGGGGCGGTTGGTTCATGACCATGAACTATGGCGTGCACGCCGTGATGTACTCTTACTATGCCTTGCGAGCAGCGGGCTTCCGAGTTTCCCGGAAGTTTGCCATGTTCATCACCTTGTCCCAGATCACTCAGATGCTGATGGGCTGTGTCATTAACTACCTGGTCTTCTACTGGATGCAGCAGGACCAGTGTCACTCTCACTTTCAGAACATCTTCTGGTCCTCACTCATGTACCTCAGCTACCTTGTGCTCTTCTGCCACTTCTTCTTTGAGGCCTACATCGCCAAGATGAGGAAAACAACGAAGGCTGAATAGTGTTGGAACTGAGAAGGAAGCCATAGCTCAGGGTCATCAAGAAAAACAATAGACAAAAGAAAAATGGCACAAGGAATCACATATGGTGCAGCTAAAACAAAATAAAACACATGAGCAAACACAAAACCCAAGGCAGCTTAGGAATAATAAGGTTGACTCAACCCAGTAAGTTTATGATCCTTTTTGGGTGAGGACTCACTGAGTGAACCTCCATCTCGAAGGACTGCTGCTGGAAAACCCCATCCCCTCCTTAACTGTCAGCTCTAGGACAAATGAGAACAAAAGTGAGCCAGCGGCACACAGAGAGAGAGAGAAATGGAAGGTCCAGAAAGGCTATTAACACTGTAAGAGAAAAATAAGTATTTACTAAGTGTTATATTTCTCTAAGAATGAAAGAAGTTTACTTAAGAAACTGCGAGCACATACACACACAATCTCTTTGACACTAAACTGGAGCCAATAGAATAGATACAAAATGGAAGAGACACAGGGTGGATTTCTAGAACAATAATGCTTTTGCAAAAATTAAAGCCTTTTTAAGAAAGGCCAGTAGCTGTAGTGCCCCCCCACCCCCCGCCCGTGAGAAAAGATGTCTTAATCACCTTTCATGAAAACGGATGTAAACAATTGTATTTCCACTAAGAAGGACTGGTGTTTTTCCTTTCCTAGCACAGTCTCGGGCTAGTGAGTTTGCCAGAACCAGACGGGGCACAATACTTTTCCAAGGTTCTTCCTGGGAGGATGGAAACAGTGCAGACCAGTTCCTAAAGGGGCAGCTCCACCTCTGAGCATTGCTGATGGTTTCACTGAAATTTCCACTCTGAAATGAGCTCTGAAGGATTATCCTTGGTTCAGCGGCCCCCAGACTTTTGAACAGAAGAGTAAATACCGAATAGCAAAGTTAAAACTCAACCAGATGCTTTGAAAATGGATTCTGGACCACCTCTAAAAAGAGTCAGCCCCATACCATTGTTGAGCTGGGAAAAGGACAGTGGGGAAAAGATGGGAGCTGAGGATCAATCCTACAGACACAGTCTGTATACCCCACTCTATTTGACTTCACACACGCACTCATGGCTTTCCAAATGAAACCCTGTTGTACAGTTCATATTTTCTATATTTTTGTGACTTTCAAAAAGAAATCTGCAGGGCTCTTCCTGATATTGGGTGAACACTGTGTTTCCGCATCATCTGCGTCTGCTCCCTGAGCGATGCAGAGGTGTGTAAAGTGCCCTCTGCTGGTCAAGTGGAGATACTTCAACAAACCCTTCATGGCAAGTTTGGCTGAACAGCTGACAACAAAGACCCCCACACACACACCACCCCCCCCCTCGACTTAACCCTTCAAATTTTGAATGATATAAAATACTCGTCATATTTTTGGCCAAATCAGAAGACCTTCCTGCTTCAAGTCAGCTTCAGAAATTTTTTTAAAAGGGACTTCTGCTCCAGAACTCAGAAAACCAGTTTATTAAGAGCCATATTCTTTAAAAAAAAAAAAAAAAAGAGAGAGAGAGAGAGAGAAATGAAAGCTAGATAATATAATATTATCTGTAACACTTCAGTCCTTTACAAGCCAAATAAATGTGTAAACACTCCTAGTATTTCAAAGAAGCAATTATGTAAAATTGTTCAATGTGATACGCTAGTATTCTAATTGGTTAAGTAGCTTCATGACTAGACAAACTAGATGACACGATTAGCAACTACACTGCATTGATGATACACGCATCACCACACGTACGTGCATACAGATGTGGGGTACACTCAACTTCAAAGCCCAAATGAACAGGAACATGTTTTCTGGCTAGCAGAAAAAGAAAACCGTTGTTTATCTTTCTTGCTTTATTTGAGAGTGTACAGTAAAAGGGATTTTTTCAGATTATTTTTATATTATTTTAGCTTTAACCGTGCTGTCATTCATGAAACAGAGCTGCTCTGCTTCTCTGTCAGAGATGACAAGGGCTTTCTCAGCATCTTGTTTATGTGTGGAATTTGAAAGAATAAAGTTTTATCCCATTCTGTGTGAATGGTTTGAACAATGAACAAAGAATCCATGCAAACCAAGTCATGACCGCTAGACCCCGGGGTGGGAGCGAGGCCATGCAGGGGAGGGAAGCTGTGACATCTGTGTTAAGTTATCGTGGACAGTCTACGATGTCTTGACATTGGTTCGTAGGCGAGAAGCAACTGATGGAGGGATGGGTTGGGATTCCTAGGGTGAAAACTGACCCGAGCTAAACTCACAACTATGAGGTTCTTAGGATGCAAATAATGTTCTTTTGAACTCTGAAAAGACATGATACTGTGCAATAAGCTTTCTTTCTTATAAAAGAAAATGAGCGGAATAATTCACATGAGGAAAAGGCCAAATAACAGTTGACTTGAGTTTAATCGAAGGACCAGTTCGAACTTACCTGGCTGATTTAATTTAATTATTGAATCCATTGATTAATCATTGATCTTTTAATGCAGGTTAGAAGAAGGAGATGAGCATAGACTTAAATAGACTCTAAATGATGCTTCCAAAGCACTTTGATCTCAGTACAAGTTCATACTTGTGTTCACTTGTGAGATAACTTAGAATTTTTGTTTACAGTTTGAATATCTAATATGTAGTTTGTAAATTGGCTAAATAAATCTAAAGGGTTTTCCAATGCTTCTCATGGGAAGAAAGAAAAACACTTAAAAAAATTCTGGTATTACAGGTTCAATACAGTGTTTTTAACATCTCAACTTAACTGCTTAATTATATCAAGATAAGAGGCTAGATCACTAGCCCATGGCAAATCTGAATCCTACCAGAGAATTGACTGCCACATAGATAATCCTACTGTCAGTTAACATTCCAGAAAAACTTGGGCAGGCAAGTTTTTAGAACTGCCCCACTATGCTGCAATAGATTATCTTTCTACTGGAGATTTTCTACTGCATTCCAGTCCCATCATGGTGAAAACGTTTCTGGATTGAAAAAACAAACATTGTTCATTTCATATCTAAGTGCGTGCAATTTGATGCCCTCGGTCTGAGTATCAAACCAAGTCTGAGTTTGCAGTGAAAAACATTCTCATGAAAAATGCTCTATTCGTAGAACAGGAAGTTTTATCTGGGTCTTCTAGTTTTGCTAATGAGAAAAGAGTAAGCAGTGTGTTATTGAAATCCATGCCAGGCCAAAATACTAATTAAAATCATGTATTGAGGTTATATTATTCCAGATAATTTACTCTCACCCTTCTACTCCCACTCCACTTTAAAAATCGGGGCGGGGAGGGTAGGGATAATACATACATATATGTTGTTTAAGGGGAAAGAAAGGATTGATTAGACCCCTCTCACTTCCGCACCTCTCTAATGTAGCTCAGACCTGAGTCAGACACTTCCTGGGAGGAGGGGTTTTACAGAATGGAATGGAAGAACACTTCTCAGAAAGAAAGCTACAGAATTTTTTTTTTTTAAAGATTTTATTTTTTATTTATTTATTTCACAGAGGGAGAGAGATCACAAGGAGGCAGAGAGGCAGGCAGAGAGAGGGGGGGAAGCAGGCTCCCCGCTGAGCAGGGAGCCCGATGCGGGCCTCGATCCCAGGACCCTGAGATCATGACCCGAGCCGAAAGCAGAGGCTTTAACCCACTGAGCCACTCAGGCGCCCCAGAATTTTTTTTTTAATTGGATTTTGTGTCTTTATGATAAAACCTGTCACATCAAAGAAACAATGCACCTGGAGTCAACTGCACTGAATAGAATGCTCCAGAATCTGGCCTCATTCCCAGACCGCGAAATTACCTGGGAGAGCCAGCGTGTTCGGGTTACTATCTTTTCTTTATCCTGATAAAACAGCCTCCCCTCAGAGACTACGTGTTGTACAACTGTCAGCTCCAGCACATTCTGAGGCCTTTTTCCCCCCTCAGAGTTGTTGGACTGGCCATGTGCTGATTCAAGAGAGCTGCTAATAGAGTAGAGAAGATCCAGTAGATTTTTG
Source organism: Ailurus styani (assembly GCA_002007465.1). NCBI lineage: Eukaryota > Metazoa > Chordata > Mammalia > Carnivora > Ailuridae > Ailurus > Ailurus styani. The sequence continues at coordinate 850,829 of LNAC01000032.1, forward strand.
CCTCCCAGAGCTCAACACTCTGAGTTGTACACGGATGGCCCATGCCTGTCTTTCTTAGACACTTATTTCCCTGAAAAAGTTTCCGTCCCCAACAGTGTAACTGTGAAATGTCATGATGAAAGCCCAGAACTTTCTGGCATTCCAGTCCAGTCTTTGTTTCCAATAATATTTTGCCATCAATTCAGGATGATAGAGCCTATGTTGTGCTGTGAGTCCCTATCTTCTTAGCTTTCTTAAATTGTTCTCTGTCTCACATATAAGGTCTAATTCTTTGTGCCTCAGACCCATTACCATCAAGAAGAGATTTTGCTAAGAATGCCCCACAGGGTTTGGCCTGTGGTGTATACACACCAAAGTGAGAGCTAATAAAGCAACCTTACACTCTTTTGTGCCAACAATCAGTACAAAGTGTTAGGTCCCAGTTTTCCAATGAACCAGCAGCCTCTGTATGCTGGTACCCAATACTTAAGTAAAACAAGTGTCAGTCAGTTAGAGCTTTTTTTTTAATGCCAGTTGTGACGGACTCCCATTATAAACCTCCAGCCATGTGGCGGAACCCATAGCTAAAGAAACCAGTTAAGAACACCTGCGCAGAGATTCAAAGAATCTTCACAAGCCTATTGAATCCTCCCGTCACTTCCCTCATCCTCAGATACTTTGAAAATTCGGGGCTCACAGAAGGAGGAAAGATAATCCCCAGGCTTCCCTTCCTCCTGAATTACACTTAGAAAAAAAGTGGAACAGAAGTCGTTCTAACACTGAAAGAGAAACAGTGGGAGCACGCCCCCCATCCATGTGTGGGTTTGGGAAGGTCTTAATAAAGGCATTTTGATTTTACGTTGGGCAGGCAAAAGTCTTGCAGTCAGATACACTTCAGTGGAAATCCAAACCCAAAATGACGTCGTAGTAAACGTTTCCTGAAGCAACTGGTTAAATTGAAGAAACTGGTCCCCCAGGTCAGGCTCAAGCCATAACTGCAACCCCAGTGTGGGGTCCTGACTCCTGTTGGTATTTAAACACTGTTAGTTTCCCGACACTGGGCAGCACTTGAAACTTCTCTCAGTGGGCAGAAATCACGAACTCTCCAGAACTCTCCCGAAGTAGCCTAGTGCTCCCCAGGCATGTCGGTTTCAGACAGGTCTGACTGACTGGGCATGTTCAGGTAGGAGGTTGCTTACTACTCACTTGAAAACCGCTGGGAGCTGCAGCCTCTTCGGGCCCCCCGAGCCCGTATTCAGATAGACATTCACCCATATAAGCTCACAGAGCAAATCATAGCAATGTTGGAATTGTTATTTTCAAGTGCTTATTTCACGACATTCAAAGATATTTTTTTCCTGGTATATTAAAATTAAAAATAAAATCATAACTTTTGATTTAAAACCAAACTGTGTGGTGGTTTCTTTGATCTCTTGTTCTGGGCAGTTCAAAAGGGGGCATCCCGGACACTCAAAGGTCTCAGAAAGGTCATTCCACACTTAACACCAACGTGCTCAGGGAAATGTAACGAGTCACTCCAGTTCTCGAGTAGAACTCAAAATGGCGTCGTCCCCAAATACCACTGGCCGAAATCCCACAAGGTGCCTAGCCCTTCAGTGGTGTTTCGTGGATATTACACTTAACAGCTTGGGCGCTTCCCAGACCTATTAGCTCACCACAGCCATCCTCACAGAGCAGACAGTCCAAGCCGGATCCCCCATTTTACAGATGAGGAAAATTTTCCTGTTAGATCAAATGTCACAGAAGTAGAAGGAATGGAAATTTCATATAATCTTAACTTCAATTCCATTGTTGCCATTCGAATCTTTTCAAAGAAGTAGAGTATGAATGAATTAAATTCTAGTACTCAGTCCTGAACTAGGGAGCAATTTGCCATGTCGTTGGACAAAGGGTTTCTGGGCAGGATGTATGTCAGAGAAAATATTCCGAAAGCACAGCACCTCCTTCCTAGGAAAGCACATTACCTGCACACCTGTGGGCTATTAGCAAGGGTGGTCCCCTGCACTTCCACTCCCAGGTCCTAAAATTTGACCTTCAACTTCTGGTGTTCTCGTATGTTCTAGAAGGTACTCTTTGGTTAACTGTCTTATGGCATTCTTTGTGGTTTGGGGGGCATCTAAACAATGTGTACAACAGAAATGTCCCTGCAGGATCTATATTTAAAACCAAGAACCTGTGATTTGGGGATGTTTTCCATAGCCAAATTACTATGAACATGCCTCTCTTCACATCATCTCAGAATAAATAAAGATGGAATTTTCTATTTCTTTCATAACCTATTTAAGGTATGTTCTTAACTCAGAACAAAATGGGAGGGACCTTATGCTCCACACAGAGTATTTTCATTAACTTCACTAAAAAGACAGAGAGGAGGGGAGGAAGGGAGGAAGGAAGGAAGGAAGGAAGGAAGGAAGGAAGGAAGGAAGGAAGGAAGGAAGGAAGGAAGGAAGGAAAAGAGGGAGAGAAGGAAGGAGGGAGGGAGGAAGGGAGGGAGGGAGGGAGGGAGGGAAGGAGAAGGAAGGGAAGAAGGGACAAACCTAGGGGGTACTTCTGGTTTTGCTAGCGCTCTCAGAAACCCACTACGAATGACTGCACCAGCATGTAACTTCTGATAAAAACACAGTCTGATACAGTGCGAGCTCCAGAAATTAATAAAGCAAGCATTAAAACACACAAACATTTTATATCACTGTCTAGCTAACAAAAAGGCTGCACTCAGGTAATTTCAAAACCAAGAAATTTACTACAGCAGGCTTCCTAGAAATGAAAACCTAAGAATGGGATCAGGATACCCATAGTTCCGCAACATGAGCACTCTTGACTCTTCTGCTTTTTCAAAATGAATGCAATTAATTGGAGCCTGTCAATGCCCTAAATCAATGGTCAGGACAGTTAAAATAAGCAGAAGAGCTCCCCACTGGTCAAACTATAGCTGATTAATCTCCAGTCCCAGTAGATGTGGAGCAGGATCTCAGGTATTGCCAAACACTTCTCCCGGGGCTACAGGGAGGCCTGCCGAGAAGCCGTGGTGATCTCCGGGATGGCCATCGTGGGGGGATGGGATGCGTCACACGACCGCCCCCCACCCAGACACGCACAGCTGGAAACTCAGACACAGACAGAATTGCTTGTCCTCGCTGTCTCTGTCCTCGCTGTCCTGAAACATCATGTCACTCACTAATAAAGGACTCCCGGCAAGATGAGAAGCTTTGGGTCAGGAAAAGATCAGATCCTACTGATGTAAAGAGACCGTTTTACGAGGCAATCTTCTACACTTCTGCTTTCGTCGTTCATGTCTATGTAATAATTGAAGGAGGTAATCTTTGGTATTTCACCTTATTTATATATGCATGACAGGATATGTAGTTATATGGAAAAGAGCACACACCTACACACATGAAAACAACATTGCAGCCTAAGGGTTAAACACATGTGACAGCCCCTTCCTGACGTGAGCTCTCCCCCCACCACCATTGATCTCCCTACTGGATTCTGCGACCTTGGGTGTTTTCAGGCCCCCAGGGTGAAAATCCTATGCTACACTCTGAGCTTTCCTACACAGCCCCGTTTTCTATCCACTACACTAATTCCTTCGTACTAGAGGGAAAAACTGCCCCCTGGGTGTTGCTCTACTATGTTTTATTTATGAAAACTCTGACGGGTGTTTCTTAAAGCAGCCAATATCTCTCAACAAAGAGAAGGCAAACAGTGTTGGCTCTTCCTGCATCCTCCACAGCTCATAGTTATATGTGAATTACTGTAAAATTTCAGAGCATTTTTGCAAAACTAGCACTTTGTCTCCACACGAGAAGCCGTTCTAATTTCAGCTTAGACTTAGAAGACCCAAATCAATACAACATAAATAAACGTACTGAGTTTCCAAATGGACTTAGGCAGCCAGGCCAACGCATTTGTTCATTTACATGTAACTTGAATTTCCCTTGGACCCACCAGCCAGTGGAGGCAAATTGTTTACCGGTCTATAGCGCCTGCTGATGCAGGACCTCTGACTTCTTGCCAAGTCCTTCCCCCTCTGCTCTCCTGTGGGGCAAGATGCCTTTCTCTCCTTGGTCACACGTTCTGTGTGAGAAAGCTGGCCTCCTTCTCTACTCAGGAGCCAGACCAGCCTCCAGGCAACAAACCTGGGGAAAATCATCAGAATCTCTCTTTCCTCCGCAGGGGCAAAGCTTCTCCCTGGCTTGAGTTCAATGAACCTAGTTGCTTTCTCCACTCCATGGGTAAGTACCACCCTTGGAAAGTTTGTAGTCACATTGTAAGTGGGCCCTGGAACCACCACATCTGCTCCCAGACTTGCCCACGCATATCCAAGCTTAACAGAGGACACAGGTAGAGTACCTTTTCCAGAAGCTCCCCTCCCCCCAGCTGTCCTGCAAACTGCCTCTTACCTGCCCCCACCACAGGTAAAGACATCTCTGTAACTCACTTAAATTCAACCCAGGCACCTTTGGCACCCACACAAATAAATAATGAGATGCAAACATATTTAAAACAAGTCTTTTTCTTTCCAGTAAAAATTGGCTTTTGAATTAAACGGGCCAACTGCAGAAAGTCATGATTATTTCTTAGAATTGCTGCATTTATTCCTGACTCACAGCCTTCCCACGAGCCCGTTCCGTCTGCCTCAGAGTACAGATTAGGGTGCTTACATTTTCCTCTCACAGCTCTGTGCTTTTCGACTTGGTGGGGCTTATCATCACAGTAATGAAATGATTAGTTATCTGCGGACTGTTTCCAGTCCACAGAAGAAGAAGTCGGTCTTCTTCAAGAGTTGCGAGCTCTGTAGGACAGGAATCAAGTTTGTCTGTTCTCCCCAGCAGCGCCAGGGCCTGGCAGAGGGCTAACTCTTGGCTGAAAGGATGAATAAATGTTAGTATGTAGTCGTGGATGTAAACTGTACCATTTTAGAGCTCAGACTACCTGTGTGTTTAGTGTGTATGCATGTAAATGTGTGTGTTCTCATCTGTTGGGAAAGTCCTCACGCTGAAAATTGTAAAGTCTCGCTTAATATAGCGTTTGTGATTCGCAAAAATTCTTGTTTAGGACTTGAGAACATAGGCTCTGGAATCCAACCACCTAGCTCTGCTGTCTGCTTGGAAGTACTTATTTGGCAATTCCGTACCTCATTTCCTCATCTGGGCAGAGGGTATAAAATGACACCGACCGCACAGAGTTATCAGGAGGATTAAATGAGATAATCCTTGTAAAGCGAAAGCATAGTCCTTGGTATAGTCATTGCTTGGTAACTGTTAGCTAATATTCCCGCTCTTGCTAATGTTATTTTTACTTTCTCTTTTCTGGATGATCTATACATGAGCCTTTCTTTATTCTTCACCATGAGCCTTGAGACATTCGCCTATAGAACTTCATTGCCTTATTATTTTTTTTAAAAAATTGTAAGTAATCTCTACACAAAACGTGGGGCTCAAACTCATGACGCCAAGATCAAGAGTTACACGCTCCTCCAACTGAGCCAGTCAGGAGTCTCGCTCATTATATTATTATTAGAAAACTTTCTATAAATAAAGAAAGTATCTTTTTTTAGGCTAATAGAAAATGAGATGCAAGGCAAACAATTTATTTCTGTTACCGGAAATGTAAAGTTCTTCCTAACATTTTTGTTTGTTTCTTTTGGTATTTATTCACGATTAGCAAAAACCCTTGAGAAGAAAATATCTTTCCCCTAAGCATCCACTGTTTGGGTCCAAATATTACTGTAACCTGTCCTAAGAGGTAATTTTTCACCAAAGGCCTAATTCCTTCATGAGTATTGCAATAAAAAAGAAATTCTTACAGAGATAGAGGTGAGTCCCTGCACTTCATAGCTTAAATACCATTTTTTGGCATAATACATTTTGAAATTGTCAGGACCATTAATCCAACACAAACATCTAAATTTAAATATTTGAATTAAAATAGAATGGCCTGGGCACCCGGGTGGCTCAGTCAGTTAAGTGTCTGCCTTCGGCTCAGGTCATGATCCCAGGACTGGGATCGAGTCCCACATGGGGCTCCTTACTCAGAGGGGAGTCTGCCTCTCCCTCTGCCGCCCCCACCCTCGTGCTCTCGCTCTCTCTCTCTCTCTCTCTCTCTCTGAAATAAATAAAATTTTTAAAAATATAAAATAAAATAACTAAAATACAATGGCCCTTTTGTTTTTTGGTTTTGATGGGCAAGTCTGTCAAGAACATGTCTCTTGTTAGGAGGTTTTCTAGTAAAAGAAACTTGACACCAGGAACATAAGCAACTCCCAAATGACTATTGTATTCAAAACTCCCGAAAACATATAAAATGCTAAGTTGATTGAATATGTATTTGTCATTCAAAAGTAGTAAATGAAATCTTAATCACTAAGCATGGTTCAATGTAGACCCATTCACTTACCTTTAAGCTCACAAATAAACCTTTTATTTGGAAACATCTTCAGTGAGATGTGAGGAGAACTGTATGAATCGTCACAAGCTGCACTTGTGCTGAGGAATGAGGAAACCCATTTGCTTGTCTGTCCGTTCCAATTAGATCAACTGCATTTTGCTTTAACTATGGGAATTCTATAAACGTCATTTAATTGAGGTATAATGCCACTAAAAAGGTTTCTTCTTGTCTAGAACTTTGGCATACTTTCTGTATTGCTTTGCAATTATGTTACAGTGATTGCATTTTCATTAAAGCGGCATGTTTCTTTCAAAATTGCCATTTTCCTCTATGGGTTTATCAAGTGTCCAGCTCTGCAACTTGAATAAAGCCAGTATCCTCAACAAACAGTGTCTTAGAGACTGTTTCATTCCCTTTTTTTTCTTTTATTACATTATTACATACAGGTTGTTTATCAAGAACAATCCTTATTATACCTGAAAAGCTTTTTTAGTTCTTTTTCTTTTTTAAAGATTTTATTTATTTATTTGACAGAGAGAGATCACAAGCAGGCAGAGAGGCAGGCAGAGAGAGAGGGGGAAGCAGGTTCTCCGCTGAGCAGAGAGCCCGATGTGGGGCTCGATCCCAGGACCCTGAGATCATGACCTGAGCCGAAGGCAGAGGCTTAACCCACTGANTATCTTAGTTCTTCCTAAAATGTCCCACATTTACATACATATGTGCATTTAAAAAAACAATTTAAAGTTTTTTTATATTTTGAACTGCTCCTCACAGCTTAATTCATAGGTAACTTTATTGCATCTAAGCACTGATTAAACCTTTTTTTTTTTTTTTGCGTTTGATTGATCTACATCTATTTTTTTTTGCCCCAGGGATACAGGTCTGTGAATCATCAGGCTTATACCTTTCATAGCACTCACCATAGCACAAACCCTCCCCAATGTCCATAACCCATCCACCCTATCCCTACCCTCCCACCCCCCAGGAACCCTCAGTTTGATTAAACCTTTTATCATGACAACTTTTAAACATACATCAAAGTAAAGAGAATAGTATAACAAACCCTATATTCCTACTATCTAGATTTAATATTTACTAACATTTTGCCATATTTGTTATTTTTTAAAATATTTTATTTATTTATTTGACAGAGAGAGAGCACAAGCAGAGGGAGAAGCAGGCTCCCTGCTGAGCAAGCAGCCCCATGCAGGACTCGATCCCAGAACCCTGGGATCACGACCTGAGCTAAAGGCAGATGCTTAACCAACTCAGTCACCCAGGGGTCATGCCATGTTTGTTTTAAAGCAAATCCCAGGCATTATGGTATTCTATTCTTACATGCTTCAAGAAGAATTGCTTTAAAAAAAAAAAAAGGACATTTTTCTTACATAACCCCAGTATTGATATTATGAAACTTAGCAAAATTAATCATTTCTTATTACCATCTAATGACCAGTTTTCAAATGTCCCTGGTTATCGCCAAAATGTCTTTTTATGGAGATCTCCTCCTACTTTTCTTTTCATGCCAAGTGTTTTCTTAGAGAAACAGGGTCAATATGTCCTATGAAATGTCCCACATTCTGGATTCTCTGATTGTTAGCTTGTGGTATTATTTAACTTGTTTCTCTGTCCTTAGTATTATCTATACATGAGAAATCAGATCTTCAAGTTTCATTATATTCCAGCCTAAGATTTTTAGCAACACCTTAGGAGGTATTGAGTATTTCTTTCTTTTTTTTTTTTTTTAAAGATTTTATTTATTTATTTGACAGAGAGAGATCACAAGTAGGCAGAGAGGCAGGCCGAGAGAGAGGAGGAAGCAGGCTCCCTGCTGAGCAGAGAGCCCAACGTAGGCCTCGATCCCAGGACCCTGAGATCATGACCTGAGCCAAAGGCAGAAGCTTTAACCCACTGAGCCATCCAGGTGCCCCAGGAGGTAGTGAGTATTTCTAAGGGAGGCACACAATGCCTGGAAGCCCCACTTCTAGCGAGTCTCAGGTTGCCCGAGTGGCTCACATGGCGATCCGCCCCCACGTTGTAATGTCAGCTCTCCACTCCCACTCCAGGAGGCTAGGGCTTTGACATCTTCCAAATGTCTAGTTCCCTATAAACCTTCTGTCTAATCCTTTTGCCAGCCATTCTGATAATAGTTGCCTGAATCCTTTATTTTATTGAGGGATAAAAATTGAGATTTTTATCATTTTATTTTTTTTGTCCACCTTAACTAAAATATTTTTGCTTAATTAGAAAGCATTCTTTTTTGTTTGTTTGTTTGTTTGTTTTTGTTTGGTTGGTTTTTTTTTAAAGATTTTATTTCTTTATTTGACACAGAGAGAGAGAGAGATCACAAGTAGGCAGAGAGGCAGAGAGAGAGGAGGAAGCAGGCTCCCTGCTGAGCAGAGAGCCCGATATGGGCCTCGATTCCAGGACCCTGAGATCATGACCTGAGCCGAAAGCAGAGGCTTTAACCCACTGAGCCACCCAGGCGCCCTAGAAAGCATTCTTTATCAACTTGGGCCATTTGGGGTAGGGAACTATATAGGCAGGCAGGATACATCCTTTCTTTTTTTAATTCTTGCCTTAAATGGCAATTTTCAGAGTACCGATTTGGTGCACCAGGCACCTCCAAACAGTGACAAATGAGTTTTGAGATTTTTTTTTCTTTCACTCCCTTCTTTTTCTCATTATCTTTATGAACGCACAGATTTTTTATATATTCAATATGTTTCAACCAACTGTAGTCATTATTCTCTTTTGGCTGCTCAAGTTATCCCATTTTGGGTCAGTGGGAGCCCTTTCAGATGGCTGTTTTATCTTTTTGTCATGACCTCAGAAATCTGATTGCATCCTTTCCTTTTGGCAAAACAGGATGTTTCCTTTAGCGGGAAAAATTACCAATTTTTTCTCCTCTCAAGTATTTATATTTCACAAGGAATCTGAATTTAACTACATTGTCAGGTTGAAAAATCAACTTATTTCAAAGACTAAAAACCTGTTCATGTGCTGCTCACAAAAGACATTTTAATTAATATAATTACCAGGCACACACAAGTAAGATTATCAAAGCACTTTGGGCATTTCCCTCACTGGTTCTGCAATATTCCTATTAAGTTGGAACAAGACAATTTTATCCCCATCTAACAAGGTGAGCTGAATAGGAAAGGAGAAATTTAATTGTACAGAATTTGAGATGCATGTAAACTAAGACATCAGTCGTGTTCCTTCACTATTAACAGAAAGCTAGGCAAGGCTTTAAAGAAATTGCACAAAGAAGTCCAAAAAGTATTATGTAAATGAGACTAACTGGCAGTTATTTAATTAAATTCTAGTGGAGTCCTTTAAAAGAAGTGTTTTGACCATAATTTTAAACATGTATTCCACAGAAAAATAGGTAAAGATTGACCAGGGATGTAATGTCCTGACCAGAACATTCATTTATTTATGTAGTCAGTAAATATTTTTGTGCCTAGAAATATGAGACACTAACATTTAGTCCGTAGAGCTGTGATGTTTTAAATTAATTTCTAGAGACAGGACGCTTTTTCTGCAACTTTAAACCAATCTCAATCAAACTATTCCACAACTGTCAAAGGTAAGGTTAGAGTATCATGATATATTTTAAAGACAGACATATGAAGAAGAAATTGGCCTAATTTCCCAAGATACCAAATCCCCTGATGTCCTCAGCCCTTGGCAGCTGATAGGCCTTTGTTTTCCACTGTGGTTGGGTTAGGGTTTCAAGCCATAAATCTGCTTTCTTCTCATTTTGCTTGCCAACTTGTCATTATCACCACCCCGGCCAGCCCCAGCCACCTCATTGTCAGGCATCCTCCGCATCAAAGAGCAAGCTTGAGCCAAATGGATTCTTCCTCAGAGGACTCTCCGTGGCTGAGAGGCCCAGGTGACTTCCAATAGGGGGATTTTCCGTTCAGTTTTACGTCTTTGTCAGCAAACGCCTTGTCAGGGCTGTTACTTTTCAGTATTTTTCAAGTGTTGCCTGACGGCTCGCTTCAGTTCACAGGGTGCCACTGTGGAAAGAGCTCTGTTCGAGGAGGTGAACATTCTAGGCTGCCTGTAAGCTGCTCTCTGAACTGTTGCTCGTGCTCTTGCGCAAGTCACCGACCTTCAGTGACCATCAGTTTCCTCAACTCCAGATGATCTGTGAGGGTCGTGATGACCCCAGCATTTTTCCCCAATTAAAATTAAATATTCCTCTCCACAATCCTCCTAGAAATCCACATCGGCAAAGGGAGACATGTTCTGGTCTACTTTCTTCATTTGCATTACTGTGCTTTGGAGTTTTCAGCGGGTACAAACTCAGTCAATAAAATGAAGTCAAGAATTTAGGGGAACTGACGAAACAACAGTAATCGAGGACTTAGAAACATCATCAGCAACTTGAGTTTTTTAAAAAAAAAATGAGCTGCCAAATAGAATTGACTAAATTCATCAGAAAATAACCCAATTCCTGCCTTAACTTTTTTTTGCAGGGATGCGGCCTTGTTTCAAAGTAACTTGAACGTTGTAAACCTATAGGTACCTTTTTTTAATTGTGGTTATACCCTTGGAGTCTGTGTAGCAAAATAATGAAGAACATGTGCTCTAGAGTCAAACTACCTACATTTAAATTTTACTCTATCACTAACCAGCTGTGTAACCAGAGGCAAGTTACTTAACCTCTGTTTACCTCAATTTCCTTATCTATGAAATGTAGGTAGGAATAGCATCTCCCTTATATCATACATTAAAGTTCTTAGTTAGGGCCTGGTACATCCTGAGTGGTCAATAAATATTAGGTAGCCTGCAGCAAGCCAAGCCACCATTCCTGACCAAAAGGAGAATTTTGATTTCTTTCAACATACCAACATCATCCTTCATCAACTACCTCCAAAAGCTCACAAGTCACTACATTGTTTTACAGATCACACAACACCTGCAGGGACAGTTAAATTTTCAAGGCAGTTCAATAGAGAAACCATAACTTCCAAATATTTCTAGAACACTTTCTTCAAGTTAGTACCTATCCAGTTGCAAATCAATCAAACCCATTTGGGGCCATTATTGGTCTCCTGAGAGCTACTCAAAAACTCTTGTCTCCTGGCAAGGGAAACAGTCCACCTCTTTGGAATTTTTTTCCTGAAAGGTCATATCTACTTGTCTTAGAAATGTCTGCAAGTACTGAAATGTGTAAGTTTTTCCTTTTTAACAGGATACTTCGGCCCACCACTCCCATACCACAGACCTCAGCAGCTTTCACTTCCAATATTCAGAGCCAATAACCTGCGTGAAGATCGATCGAGCACTTCCTCTACCTATGATTGCTACAGTGGTTATAATATTTTCATAAGAAAAATTTATAAATAGGTTTCACAAAGTGTAAAATTTCCCCCAAATTCCTTCACGTATGCTGAATGTGCGAAGAAAATTAGAGTTACTTTCAGAAAAGTACTTTTTTTTTTTCCTCTTCTGCTATGAGGACCAGCCAGAGTAGCTTGAAACTATAAGAACATGCCTGAGGATTATTTGCTTGTAAATTAAAAATAGATTCATGTTGAAAGTTCAATAGATGACTCTGGAAATTTCCCAGCAGCTTTCAGAAAAACAATTTCTTAGGTGCTTACATGAAATAATTGAGGCAAAATGGATTTTTTACACAAACGGTTAATTAATTCTTAGTCACATATTAAAGCATGTATTTTTATGAATAAATAATGTGATACTGTATTCTTTTTAGCCAGTCATAAGTAGGAGACAGTGGATTCATTCACCAACTTGGAAATCTTTGCTTGGCTTACAGCTGACCAAAATGGAAAAAAAAAAAAAAGAAAGAAAAAAGGACGAGGATGCTTTTACCTCAGAAACCAATAGTCAGATATTCTTAGGAAAATAGTGTATGGGGGATGTGTAAGGAGGCCTTGTGGGAAATTACTCCAACGATCCTTCTTTTACTCAAGATTTTATTTATTTGTTTATTTATTTATTTACTTGAGAGAGAGCACAAGCAGAGGAGGAGTAGAGGGAGAAGGACAGGCAGATTCGGCGCTGAGCCCCACACGGGGCTCCAACCCATAACCCTGAGATCAAGACCTGAGCCAAAGTCAAGAGTTGGACGCTTGCTTGACGTGCCACCCAGGCGCACCCTAGTTGTTTTATTTTTAAGGTTCCCTTATTCGGTGACCTGTACAGGGCTCCAGAGAAGACCCCCAAGTGAGTCTCCGGCTGGTGAGCAAACACAGGGGCCAGGGTGCACAGAGCTGATAGGGCTGACTGCTTTCTCACCAACCCTGGGGTGTGAGGAGAAGTCTTCTCCCGGATTTCAGCCTCCACACTTTGTGTCTGAGCTCTCCAGGCTTTATTGAGAATCCGTTTTAAGGCCTGGGTTTTTGTTTTTATCTCTGAGAGTGCCCATTTGGTCTTCGGTTTGAGCCCTGTTTGGAACTGGTCTCTTCTCCTGAAACTGTGCTAGCCTTCAGTCTGACTCCCGTTTGGACCCAGACTACTTCTGTTTGAACTGTGCTGGTTTCAACTGTGTTGGCCTTTGGTCCAATTCCCTTTTGGGTTCAGGCTGTTTCTGCCAGAAATGTGCCTGTTGGAAATGTGTAGGCCTTCACTCTGATTCCTTTTGGGGATCAGACTGTTCTAGTAAGAATTGTGCCTGTTGGAACCGCATCAGCCTCTCGTCCCAGTTCAGCGAGGATCAGAGTGTTCCTACTGGAACTGTGCTAGCCTTCGGCCTGATTCCTTCCAGAGCCAGGCTGTTCCTGAAAAACCTCTAAGGAGTGGGATCACAGTCATTATAGTGCTTTGAGAGTGTCCCCCTACTGGGACTCTGGCCAGTTTCGGGTTTAAAAACTATGGCCCCTCCGCAGGCCCGTTTATAACTAAGTGGAGTGATTTAACCAAAAGTAATAGAGGTTCAATGGTCATTATGGAGAACTTTTGATCTCCCCCAAACTTGTTTTCCTGAAAATTAAATTAGAAAGCCAAGGCTCCTTAAGAGAAAAAGAAAGGGGGGGGGAGCCCAAATTGAATGGGATGCCTAATTTAAATAGTACCCTGAGGTTCCTGGATGTTTTCAGGATTCTAGGTTTGCCTCTTTACAAAATACTATTTCTAAATTAAGGCAAACACTTGAAAGAAGTCAAAATGGCTTCAGGGGGACTTTGCTTCCCTCTTTGACCGCCTTTGTCTGCTGGTGACCGCCTTGAGCTCCCACCCCACCTCTACCAGTTGCCTTGATTCTCTCTGCTGAACTTAGCTTTTTCTCCAAATCATCCCCCACTCCCTCCTCTTTTGAACCTATTAAAACCTACCTCTTTAAAGTTAAGTCTTCTAAGGATCTAAATAAACCTCAAGTTTCTTAGGTGCCCTGGACGCAGGTTGAATGGAGAGCCACAGCTAAAGAGTTTCTTAAAGTGGCTGAGGCCCCATAGGTTTGCTGAAGAATTCAAATTTTTCAAACTTACTAACCTGGCATCTCAGATTCGTATCAATTAATCCATCCGCACGCTGGTGGGTGAGAGCCAGGCCAAACGTTGGATGAAACTACCCCAGTGGGGTCATCCTGAAGGAGGCTTTGAAGAGACGAACTCCTAAGTATTAGCTAACTTTGTATTCTTTTCCGAATTTACGGTCTCCGAATTTGCAACCTTATGGGCTATATTATCAGTAAGACATTAGATTCCAAATAGTATCTTTCCAGATACACTTGGTTAATTCTTTTAGTGTGTTCTTGCCGTATTCATAATTCTGCTTTCATGGTTGCTTTAAGCGGAGACTTCCAGGAAGCATACATGATTCTGGTTTGCCTTCATGGACAGAACCTTTCTCCCCTAAGGTGGAATAAGTGCCAATAAATATTTAAGTTGGCTACTTTCAGACCTTGAGTCCTGGTTTAGAACTGTCGTACGATGTGGAATTGTTATGTTTCTTCTGTTTTGTATAATTATATTAAGTTTTGTATTTTGTTGGCTGTTGAACTTTTTAAAAAACTTTGTACCCACTAAGGTGATGGTGGCTCAGTGTTGAGAAGATGCAGACTTTAGTTGGGAAGTGCCTGAGAATTTCTCCCTCCTAACCTTTCTTGTTACACGAATGTGGCCTTAAGCGGTTTCCAACTGCTATGCACTTTCCCTCCTACAGAGGACTAGAGAGCCAGAAAAGGTCCTTCCTGGCACTGAGGGAGAGAACCACTAAATATAAAGAACCTGACTATGGATCAGCAATGCTTTCAAAGAAAGATCTCGATCAAAGGGGGAAATGTGAAAATTCATCTGGGGGAAACCTCACTATAAGGGAGTCAGTCAGGAAGTTAGGCATGGGGAACTCTCCTGTCCTACTACCTTGTCATCAGTGTGCAGAACCAAGGGGAAGGGAGAGGCCTTGCATATGAGTACTGCTCTACTCTCCCTGCAGGAGGGAGAGGCCTTGCATATGAGTACTGCTCTACTCTCCCTGCAGGAGGGGGAAGGAAGGCTTCCTCCACCCTGGCAACAGCACAGCCAATGAGAGACAGTCATTGAAACAGTCAACTCAGCCAATGAAGAGCTGCTATACTTCCAGCTCCTGGCTTTTTATTTTTATTTTTTTTCATTTATTTATTTGACACAGAGAGAGAGAGAGATCACAAGTAGGCAGAGAGGCAGGCAGAGAGAGAAGAGGAAGCAGGCTCCCTGCCCAGCAGAGAGCCCAATGCCGGCCTCGATCCCAGGACCCTGAGATCATGACCTGAGCTAAAGGCAGAGGCTTTAACCCACTGAGCCACCCAGGCGCCCTCCTGGCTTATTTTTAAAGTGAACATTCATAGGATAAAGAATAAGGGACAGGAAGAGAAAAATAGAAAATATCTGATTGGCTGGGGGCTACATAGTCAACCTTTTTTGGATCAGAAGGAATAACGTTAACCAAGTGAAGAGCCCAGAGCTGGCTTGGCATTCGGGGATTGGCTGACCAGGTATGCTGTGTTTCTGGTCAAGTGAAGCATTCGAGGACAAGTTTGGGTTTCCTGACAAGGAACGTGGGCAGGAGCAGCTCTGTCTTGGGCCTAGAAATTTGTTTCAACAGCTGATAACAACTCAATGGAGAAATGCCACTCTTTCTGTGTGTGTATTGGGGTTGGGGGGTGCAGATAATGCAGACTGTGACCTGGGGCAGAAACTGCACCTCGGAATTGGTCCCACCGAGAGGGTAAGGAGCCTGTCTTTTGAATCCACAGATGGGGCCAATTCTGCAGTGCATTTCCTGCCCCAGATCTTCTATCGGGGAAATCTAGTCTCTAGCTTCCATCACACCCTTATTTAGTTTTTCCTCCTTGCCCTCTCACTGCTTCTCCCACTCCTCCAGAAAGCACTTTCCCAGTCAATAACCTGAATGAGAAACCGCACATCCTGAGAGAGCTGGTACTCCATTCGGTCCTAGGAAGCAAAACCGAGGATGGACTCTGCATCACTAACTACTGGTTGGAAAGGAGACCACATCACTGGTGGGAGGGGACGTGCTACTAATTCCTGGCATGGTGATTGCGAAGACCTTTAGCGGGAGAACGGAGATAGACTACAGGTGGAAAGAGGTGCGTTAGCTGGTGCAAGAGATAGGCATTTAGAAGGTATGTGGGAAATAGTAACAGTAGGGGCTGGGATGGTCAATGAAGAGAGAAAATGAGTGGCAGACCTGTTAATCAACAAGTTAAAGCAAAGTGCGCGAATAAAAAAAGAAAACTCTTTGGCAGCTTTTAAAGTAACCCTGGTCTCCTACAGCTGGAAGACTTAATTGTAAGAATGGCAGACAGTGAGAGAGATTGGATTCCCACCACAAGCCAAGGTCAGGGTCTTGATGGGAAAGAAGTGGGACCCTGAGAATGGAGACGGGGATATGTGAGTAGATGCCCTTGAGAACCTTGGCACTCCTACCCCACTTGAACCCACCGATTCCTTAGCACCACCTCTCGTCACTGTCCTGAGTGGTTCGGGATCTACCGTCAAGGCCCATGTGGAGTTGGCAGTGATTGCTCCCCAGAGAAGTTCCCCTGCCACTTCCCTTTCAGCTGTGTGCGAGCAGGCGGTCTAGGCCCCGGTGAGTCACCCCTAGGACACCATTCGAGCACCCTCCATTCACCGCTTAATCATACGCACGGTCCTTGAACCTCAACTTCCTCGCTATCTGCAGTCACTCTTCGAGGCACGTGAGACAGTGCCAACCAGAAGTGCAATTACCCAGCCTCACAACAGGAAGCCATATTAATGGATACCCTGATTAGGACGCCACTGAAAGTAAACATAATGTCAAGCTTCCTTCCAGTGCCACCAAATGACTGAATGTCACTCTTTCCAGATGGTTGGGCCAATTGAAACCACATGATTACATCATGTTACGGGAATCTTTGTCTGAAGACGGAGGTAGGATTACTACCAGAGGTGTTATCAGATAGCATTGAGATCCAGGAGCAGAGGTTCTGGTAGTTTCAGCAGCAATGATCGGCAGAGGCAGATGGAGGAAAGAGGACAGAAGCCGAGCAGCAGATCGCTTGCCTCAAGCGCAGCACCAGGAAAATAGCTACAGGGCACGGATTTGCCCAGAAACTTAGCCTCCCCTCCCCCTCCCCCACTCCACCCCACTCCACCTCACACAGACTGTGGAACCCCAATAGCCAGGGCGACAAACCAGTTTCTTCCTGGTTCCCATGGTGACTCCCCAGTAAACTGATTGGCATCACTTCTCTTCCAACCTGCCACCTGACTGTTGAGGAGTTTCTTGAACCTGGTTCTGCCAGAATCTGCACCTAATCTCTACAAACCACCCACAGAAGTTTCTATAGAGACAGATGTTCACATAAACAAGCAAAGCCCCCCTAATCCAGGAAAATGATCTTGCAAAGATGTGCCCTTGATAATAAAAGAGGCACTCATCAGGATTCTCACTTACAAATAACAGAAACCGAAGCCAAACTGGCTAAGGCAAAAAAAAGTTCCTATATTAGTCCCCCGCTCGTCAGGTCCAATGGATACAGCTGGAGCCAATTGTTTATATGATGTCAGCGATTCGTAGTCTCTGTCTCTCAATCTGTCTCTGTCTCCTCTCTTTCCCTCTGTCTTTCTGTCTTTCTTCCTCCTCTGTCTTTCCCTGTGTGTCTCTTTGTGTCTCTGTCCCTCTGCCAGTCTCTTTCTCTTTGTCTCTCTCTGTCTCTCTCGGTCTCTCGGTCTCTCTGTTTCTTTCTGTCTCTGTCTCTGTCTCTCTCTCTGTTTCTCTCTCACTCCGTCTCTCTTTCGGTCTCTGTCTCTCTCTCCCTGTCTCTCTCTCATGCTGTCTTTCTCTCTCTGTCTCTCTCTCGCTGTCCCTCTTCTGTCTCTGTCTCTCCTCACCTTGCCTCTGTTTCTCTCTCTGTCTCTCTCTCTCTCTCTCTAGCTCAGCATGGGACTCAGTCTCTGGAAGGCTATCCCCAGAGGGTGGCAAATGTCTCCCAGCTGTACCATCATTATGTCTTATTGGCTTAGCAACTCAGGCAGAAAGAAAGGGAGTTAATCTTGCTCAGTAGCACCAGTGAAAATTGCACAATCAAGTGGTATGTTTTGACTGAGAGCAAGTGTCCATCTCTTGACCAATCAGTGTAAACTGAGGGATGGGAATGCTGGGGAATAAGGTCAGCCTCGACTACCCTGGGAATGGGGGAAGCCTGCAGCCCAAAGGAAGAGCAAGCTGCTATCCCAGAAGAAAGGGAAACAGACACCAGGCTGACAAGGTATGGGGCTTTCTGCTTTCTAAGGTATTTTCTCTTCCGCCTTATTCCTCGGTTAGAGATGTTGGCCGGCAGAGTCTTTCCCCTCACTGGACTAAACGATTGTCCTTCAACCATAGTAATAATAGTAGCTTCTTCCTTATATGGTAATCACTATGAGCTACTTACCTGTCTTTACTCATGTATTCCTCATAACTCCATGTGAATTTGTTTCTATTATTCCCCACATTTATAGATGAGGAACCTGAAGCACAGAGAAGTAAGGTAAGTTGCCTAGATCTCACAGCAAGGAAGTGGGGGCACCAGGAAGTAACCCAGCTGGCTGGCTCCAGTGGGTATGAATATCTTGCTGTTTTGCCTTTGGAATACAGTTTTCCTTTGTTAAAAGCATGGCCTCCAGAGCAGGGATGATACCTGAAATCTTTTTCACCCTAGGCTTACATAGAGTCCTAATCTCAGAGCTCAACAGCTCCGTAGTGGACAACAGTAATTTTTTTTTAACCATTGAGGTGTAACTGACATATAACGTTAGNGAATTTTTTTTTTAACCATTGAGGTGTAATTGACATATAACGTTAGCTTCAGATGCACAGCTTAATGATGCAGTATTTGTTTTTATTGTGAANTAATTTTTTTTTAACCATTGAGGTGTAACTGACATATAACGTTAGCTTCAGATGCACAGCTTAATGATGCAGTATTTGTTTTTATTGTGAAATGATCACCATTATGAGGCTCCTTAACACTTGTTGCCACACAGTTACCAATTTTGTGTGTGTGTGATGAGAACCTTTAAGATTTACTGTCTTTGCAACTTTCAAATAGGTACTACAGTGTTATTAACCATGCTGTATGTGTGCTGTCTCTGTGCTGCACATTGTAATTCCATAACTTATTTATTTTATAATGGGAAGTTTGTACTTTTTGAAACCCTTCGTGCAACCCTTTAGCCCATCCCCAACTCCAACCTCTGGCAACCATCCATCTGCTCTCTGTATCTATGAGTTTGGCTTTTTTGCTTAAATACCACATATATGTGAGACTATACAGTATTTTTCTTTCTCTGACTTATTTCACTTAGCGTAACGTTCCCACGTTCCTTCCATGTTGTCACACATGCAAGACTTCCTTCTTTTATATGGCTGAATAATATTCTATTGTGTATATACCACATCCTCATTATGTGTTCGTCCATTGACAGACACTTAGGTTGATTCCATATCTTGACTATTGGAAATACTCCTGCAGTGATCATGGGGGTGCACAGATCTTTCCCATTTAGTGTTGTCATTTTCTTTGGATAGATACCCAGAAATGAAATTGCTGAATCATAAGGTCGTCTATTTTTAATTTTTTTTGAGGAACCTCCATAGTGTTTTCCATATTGGCTGCCCCAGTTTATATTTTCACCAACGGTACCTGAAAATTCCTTTTCCACATCCACACCAACTCTTTTTATTTCCTATATTTTTTTATTCAGGTATAATTATCATAGCATTATATTAGTTTTAGATGTACAATATAATGATTTGACAATTTTAGACATTACTAAGTGTACTTTTAATTTCCTTTATCTATTCCACCCATCCCCCACCCTCTTTCCCTCTGGCAAGCACCAGTTGGCAGCTCCCTTCTGTACTTAAGAGTCTGTTTTTTGGTTTCTATTCCCCACCCCCATTTTTTGGGTAATAACCATGCTAGCAGGTGTGAAGTGGTATCTCATCGTGGCTTTGATATTCGCTTCGCTGATTATTTGGGATGCCAAGCAACTTTTTGTGTACCTGTTGGCCATCTGTACATCTTCTTTGAAAAAAATGTCTGAATTTCTTAAAGACCTTTACATGTTGATATTTGGACTCAATCCATAAAAAGGCCATAGAAATAGAGGAAGTCTCAAAAATAATCCCCTCTATAACAGCATTTTCCAAACTTCATTTATTCACAAACCACTTCACAAATTTTGCTATATCCATATACCACCTCAACTCTTATTTATCTGGAATTTTAATTTAACTTCATCTTAAATTGACACACTTTTTATTTGGCCCTGGCTCCAGCCTGGTATACTTGAAATCATGGACTCGATGTTCTAATTGTCTTCTTCCTAAAACAGATTAAATATAAACATCTGGGAAATCAAATTACAATTACAATGAGTACCACTCAAATGGAAAAAAAGGGCAAAAATAGAAAGATTGACGATAAGACAAGCACCCCACTCACTGATGGCAATGTAAACTGGTACAACCGCTTTGGGAAAAAAATTCCCTACATTTCCTATAAAAGTAAAAAAAAATATCTATCCGATAGCTGGACAACTACAGTTCCACCCAAGAAAAGTGACAATCTCTTTACACAAAAAGAGTAGAATATTATTCAGCAATACAAAGGAATGAACTACTGATATGCAGAACAAAAGGGATGAAGAAAAAAAATTAGGCTGAGTGAAAGAAGCCTTATGCAATATTTCCATTTATTTGTGGTTCCCAAAATAGGTACACTTACCCATGGTTAAAAAAATACATATCTCAAAAATAATTTGTATGGAATTGTACACTTAAAATTGTTGAATTTTACTGTATATAAATTATACCTCAATAAAGCTGATTAAACTAAAAAAAAATCAGTCCCCCCCACCCCCGCAAAAAAATATGTATCTCGGAATAGTGGTTGCCTGGGGATAAGAGGTAAGGATGGTGACTAAGGAAGAACAGGCCTCAGGGAGCTTTCTGAGGTGATGGCAATATTGTATTTTTTTTTAAGATTTTATTTATTTATTTGACAGAGAGAGACACACCAAGAGAGGGAACACAGGCAGGGGGAGTGGGAGAGGGAGAAGCAGGCTTCCCGCCGAGCAGGGACCCCGATGTGGGGCTCGATCCCAGGACCCTGGGATTGTGACCTGAGCGAAAGGCAGACACTTAATGACTGAGCCACCCAGGTGCCCAATGTTGTATATTTTTATGGGAGTTTGGGTTACATAGGTATTTGTATGTATTTTGTCAGACAGTAAATCTTATCCCCACAAAAAAATAAAATAAACTATGAATAAATATTGAACTCTCAATGATCTATCTGCATGCTAAAGGGTTTTAGGAGAAACATACTGGTGTCTGAAATGCATTAAAAATAAGGTGTATAAAATGCATTAAACATAAGAGGAATTGATGGCGAGATCAAGGGATGGATAGACAGTTATGCAGGTGATAAAGCGAGGAGAATAAAATGTTAATTGTGGAATCCCGGCAGTAGGTTTATGGGTGTTCATTGCAAAATTCTTTCCACTTGGCTGTATTTTAAATTTTTCCATCATAAAATGTTGGATGAAAAGTAAACACCTAACCTTTGTAATAAACTGTTCACATAGGTACCACTTGCAAGCACATCACCTCCCACCAATAATACCTGTTTGTAGCCTGCAAACACTGCGGTAGGAGAAACTTGCTTTTCTTGGTGCCAGGAGTTGCGAAAGAAGATTGTTCCAGCTCTGTTTAATCCTACACAGCTGAGTGAAAAATGTATGGTTTAGATTCATAGCCATCTCACTACTTTTCATGTCAAAAATTACATATTTCTTCCAATTTGTCTCAATTCCAAGCTTTTCTGAAACAAAGGAACAACTGACTAAAGTCGGTAAATGAGCTCTATTCTCCTTTAGGAAAAAGTCATTCTTCAGGGAAAATGAGGAATTTTGGCTTCTGGAAGTCTTGGTCACTGCACAAATATGTCTCTAATTTAAGGCATGGTGGAAAAAAATCAAAGTTGACAATTACAGAAGTTGGTAAGTTTCGCCAAGTATCGCCACTTAAACCATTGCCTGAGACCCCGTTGACCATCAGCAGGGAAGGCCCCATTGCTGTATGCCATTATCAAGTATATAAATCTAATGAAAACTCGCATCAATAGTGGTTTGGATTAATTTATTTTTTCGGACAAATTAATGACAATCATTTACAACATTTAAACAATGGTTCCCAACCAGAAGAAAGTGAGAAAGCTAGAAGAGCAGAGCAAGTGATCTAAAACAAATTGGAATGGGGGATTTGGAGCATTGGCAGAATAAACAAAATGATTTTTTTTAAGATTTAATATATTTATTTGACAGAGGGAGAGAGATCATAAGTAGGCAGAGAGGCAGGCAGAGAGAGAGGGAGAAGCAGGCTCCCCGGTGAGCAGGGAGCCCAATGCAGGCCTCGATCCCAGGAGCCTGAGATCATGACCTGAGCCGAAGGCAGAGGCTTAACCCACTAAGCCACCCAGGCACCCCAAAATGTCTTTTTTTTTTTAAGCAAAGGAAATTACTGTCTTGGTCAAGGGAGAAAAAGCACTAAAGACAAATATTCAGCAGTCTGAATAGAGTTTGAGATGGAAAGAGTTTAAATAGCTATTCGCATAGATTACATCTGTGACAGAAAAAAAAATGGCAAATGGGCATCCAAAATTCAATGCTTAGAAAACATAAGAATCATCCCAATAGGCAATTATAGCGATTCTGTTTATTGAAACTGTAATTCAAATGCAAACTTCCATTTTACATACTCTCTTATTAAAATGAATAAATTACTTGTTGTTAGTGGGAAAAAAAAATAACCCCGAAATGCTGTTTGCTTTGTATCTATGAATATGTGTGTCAACTAACAGAGGGGAGGAATCAGATCTATTTTTCTCTTCTTATAACATTGACATGAAAGTCATACTTATTAACCACCTAGATGAGATCTACTTTAGACAGAATAACATAATGAGTTTTATATTCATGTGAGGATTAGGGAAATGTCTCTAAGCCGTCAAAACTGCCCCTGAAGGGAAGAGGCCAAACTTCTGTGGCTATATCAAAGACAACTTACACATAGCTTAAAAGGACAAAAGAGACTCCTGCCAAGAAACCAGAGTGAGGAAAGTATGGATTTGGTCTTGATGTCTACCATTTGGCAAAAAAGGGAAGACTTGTGCTGAATCAGTGTGATGAATAGACAGACACACCACGAACATGGCCAGAATCATGCATACTGCTATGGTACAGAGGCTAACAGATTCACAAAGTACACTTCCATTTATTTTTTATAGGCTTTGAAAATTGATCTCTCAAGTGGTCCCAGGTGAATGTCTCCTTGGCTCAACAAATCTCTGAGAGTACTTTGATTTTCTTTGCATCCCAAATAAATTTATCCATTGTGGCTATGCCTCTTAATTGACAAAATGAAAAGATGTAAAAGAAGCCAAGATTCTGATTAAACTAATGTGCCAGGCTTCTAAATTATGGAAGACCTCTTGCAAACCCCAAATGGATCATATGGTTTTTCTAGGACTAGTTTTTAAAAAGTGAATAAACAGCAAGACCAGCTCTGACAATCCAGGGCTGAAATGAATAGCTACAGGATTTCTTTCTAAGCTCCCCAAGCTGGAATAATTTCTTTGCCCTCCCCAGTCTCATGCCAGAGAACTTTCTCATTGTCCTGTCTCATCCATCCCCATCATGCCCTCTCCATTGTGCACCCCTTCAAGTACTTCAATCGCTACAAACTACCTAGGTGCTTCTAGCTAAGAAACAAAACAAAACCAAACAAAACATTGGAGCCCATTGGAAGGTGAAACCACAGTATCTACCAAGGAGTAAGCATCTAGATTAGGGGGTAAAAGTAAAATGCTGCCATCATTTCCAGCATCCTTAATGTAGTGGGAGAGTGAGCATTCTGCACAGTATGTGGGTGGGGGAGTGTAGGGCGTAGGTTTCAGTTCCAAATTATAATGTTTCCCTTTAGACATCATTTGTAGTTTGGAAACCACACTCAGAGATCCCTGAAAGGCCGTACAGGCCTACCTGAATAAGCTATTGAAAAGGGACATTTGACCATTATAACTGCAAACTTGCACTGAGTTCAGGGATGGCACAAAGATAAATAATACAATATAAAGGGGCTCCTTCTTTAGGATGGCTGGCTGAAAGCAAGTCTTTCATTTCTTCCGAAATCCCACTGAAATGACAGAAGAATAAAATCTAAAATATGAAACCTAGTTAAGAGGACAATTCATCATTTTTTCTTTTCTAGACTATTTTAACTATTTTAATTTGACAGGTATAATTTTTTTAAAAGATTTTATTTATTTATTTGACAGAGAGAGACAGAGATCACAGCAGGCAGAGAGGCAGACAGAGAGAGAGGAGGAAGCAGGCTCCCTGCTGAGAAGGGAGCCCAATGTGGGGCTTGATCCTAGGACCCTGAGATCATGACCTGAGCCGAAGGCAGAGGCTTTAACCCACTGAGCCACCAACAGGTATAATTCTTATGCAAACATCAGAAACAAGTTTAACTTAACTGTATGAACAGGTTTAAAGGAAATCAGAACCATACCGATTATGTTGGAAAATGGCAGTCTCTCCCATTATTTAAAAAAGGGGGGGCACAAATGCAAGATATGCAAAATTTGGCTTCATGATGGGGTGCCTGGGTGGGTTAGTTGGTTAAGCATCTGACTCTTGGTTTCAGCTCGGGTCATGATCTCAGGATCATGGGATCGAGCCCCACTTCTGATAGGGCTCTCCACTCAGCAGGGAATCTGCCTAGAATCCTCTCCCTCTGCCTCTCCCCCTCCTCGATTGCCCGCTCTCTCTCTCTCTCAAATAAGTAAAGCCTTTAAACATTTTTGGTTTGGTGAGCCATTTATAGAAACATGATCTTGGGGTGTTAGTTGACTCCCACTGTAGATGTATTTTAACCTTTTGAACTACCCAGTCTACCTACCTCTCTAGCTATAGAGGCTGACCAAAGCGCATGCTTGTCTTTTGTCCATCTGCTCTCCTGCCCACAGCTCATGAGACCAGTGTGATCCAGGGTGAGCAAACCCAAAAACTGGACCAGGATAATCAGATTCCCTCTTCCACGAAGTTGGAATTGGGAAGCTGGATCAGCTGTCTCTTGATTCACTTGCTACTCGAAGTGGGATTTGTGGGGCAGGAGCATCCATGTCAGCTGGGAACTTGTTAAAAATATACACTCCTTCTCTGAGACTTAATGAGCCATTTTTTGCATTTTTGACAAGATTTCTGCATGATTACGTGGACATTCAAGTTTGGGGGACACTGAGCTGGACACGGGGGAGGGGGCACTTGGGATGAAAGGCGGTGTAGAATCCGGAGTATATATATGGTATATACATCTGGAGTATGGTGCTCAGTTTGGATATCCCGCTTCGAAAAGGACACTGATGTTCTGGAGCCTCGCCTCAAAGGAGAGGCACCAGCTATTGCGAAAGATCTAAAACTATAATCGAATATAGAGGAATGCACAAAAAAGGCAGGGAGATTTGACTTCTGAGGGAGAAAAAAAAAAGATTTTCAGGAGATATGTCTTGAAAAGGAGCTACTATTTTTTAATATTTTAAGGTTTAAGTGAAGAATTGGTCATCTAGTCATCAGAGCCGGTCCAGTGGATGGCTGTTACAGGAAGAATGTTCTTGAAACTCCAATGGCGTAACAGCTGTCCTCTGAAGTACCAAACTGCCTGTGACTACAGGCGGTAAGTTGAAAGTGAAGCAAAAGGACCCTCTTCAGAGACCTGGGAGAGGAAATCCTACTTTGAGCATGGAACTAAACCTTTAGGATATGTTGCATAGCTAATTGCAAGGCTAAGATTGCAAAGGGTCTTTTCTCTCTTCCCATCATGAGGAGGAACTGTGACTGCTTTAGGATACACTGAGTGATCACTGAAGTCCAGATTTTTCTTTTCTTTTCTTTAAGATTTATTTATTTTAGAGAGCAAGCATGAGTCGAGGGGGAGAGGCAGAGGGAGAGGATTGCAAGCATACTCCCCACCATTGCACCACCCATGAGATCTTTTTTTTTTTTCTAAAGATTTTATTTATTTGACACTGGGAGAGGGAGAACACAAGCAGGAGGAATCAGAGAAGGAGAAGCAGACTCCTCGCCAAGCACAGAGCCCCAGCGTGAGACTGGATCCCAGGACCATGGGATCATGACCCAAGCTAAAGGCAGACTCTCAACCGACTGAGCCACCCAGGTGTCCCCACCCATGGGACCTTGACCTGAGCTGAAACCAAGAGTCCCATGCTTAAGCGACTGAGCTACCCAGGTGCCCCCAGATTTTCTTTTTCCTTTTTTTAAGATTTTATTTATTTATTTGACAGAGAGACACAGCGAAAGAGGGAACACCAGCAGGGGGAGTGGGAGAGGGAGAAGCAGGCTTTCCCGCAGAGCAGGGATCCTGATGTGGGGCTCCATCCCAGGACTCTGGGATCGTGACCTGAGCTGAAGGCAGACGCTTAACGACTGAGCCACCCAGGCGCCCCACCCCCAGATTTTCTATTTGCCTTATTTTCCGAGAACTTTGCTGAGTTTCATGGCAATTTTTGAATAGATAACAACAACTGTGGGGGAATACAGTCGTTTGGAGTCCAAGAAACAAACTGAAAGAAAGCTGTGTGTTTAGAATGAGAAAGGAACAAACCTGGTCCTGAGAGCTCGAATGAGGTGGAGGGTTCAAAATGCTGATGGAAGCAGAGGACCTTAGCTTCTACTTTCTGACATTTTGCGATCTTGATTGCCTTTCTGCTTTAATTACTTAAAAAATTATCCCTACCTATTGTCTCATGAATGTGAGAAGGACAGACAGTTTCATTATCATTTCCAGCTTGGGACAAACATACACGTTGCTATATGAATCTGTTGAATAACATAGCAAACACAGAAGGCTGCAGAAGGATTTGAAAAGCAGAATATAAAAATGAAAGTTAAGGAGAAAAACTGAACAACGGATTGCTAAAGGTCAGATTTGGTAATAGAAGGTCAAAGCAAAGCAAATCAACATTTGAATTCCCCTTTGACTCATAATTACAAGCATCTTTTTTTTTCTTTACCATACCCAATTACCAACCAGGTAATTCCAAATGCCAATTTTTATTTTTTCTATGTATTTCCTCCTTTGTTATACACAACCTTTCTTTCC
The DNA here is from genome assembly GCA_002007465.1 of Ailurus styani. Lineage (NCBI taxonomy): Eukaryota > Metazoa > Chordata > Mammalia > Carnivora > Ailuridae > Ailurus > Ailurus styani. Next base: position 877,916 of record LNAC01000032.1, read on the forward strand.
CCATAACCTCCATGACCTCATTCCTCATTTTGATCTCTTTGCCAAATGTGTTCAAAATGTGTGGCGAGTAGCATTTCTGCCCTTTTCTGGGCTCTTGCAACTGTGAAGGAAAATTCCCAGCTCAGAACGTGTTAATCCTGCCTGCATGCTCCATGGCTTCAGAGAGTCAGACTTCAGAAAGCGCAGCTCAGATAAACGCAAGGAATGTGAATAATTCTGCTTTGGAATCCATGAAGTGCTTTGTAGAATTTAGGGACAATTTCTATTGTGTTCTTTTCAACATTTTGGAACTGTGAAATATACATTTTCCTGCATTTTTTTTGTATTACATGTGGACAGTTTACAGATAAATAATTAATAATAATAATAAATACCTATGTAGCCACCACCAAGACTTAGAGATAGAACATTATCAGGATCTCTGAAGTCCTCAACACCCAGATACCCATCACTGAAAGCATCCTCTCCTGCCTTCAAAGACGACTACCCTTCAAATTTGTCAGCAATTTCTTTATAATTGTACCACTTCAGCCTGCATCCACAAACAACATGTTGTTAGTTTTACCTGCTTATAAACTTTATATAATGGAATTACTTAGTACCTGTTTCAGATTAACCTATTTTCATGTGTGTAGCTACAATTCACTTGTTTTTAGCTGCTATACAGTATTCCATAATAAGGCTCTACACTAATTTCTTTTTAAGATTTTATTTGAGAGAGAGAGAGAGGAGAGAGCACGACCAGGGCAGAGAGGCAGAGGGAGAGAGAGAAGCAGATGCCTCACTGAGCATAACTTGATCATGACCTGAGCCAAAGGCAGACATTGAACCGACTGAGCCACCCAGGCGCACCGAGACTATACAATAATTTCTTTCTCACGTTCCTGTTGATGGATATTTATGGGGTCTCCAGTTTTTTGTTATCATGACCTCTTCTTTATGTGCCTTGGAATATACAAGTGTAAGGGTTTCCCTAGGATATATGCCTCAGATTAAACTTGATAAATTGTGGAATATGAACATGCCCAACTTCACTTGGTAGTGCCAACATGACTATGCCAATCATCAGCCCTACCAGCTGTGTGTGAGGACTATTTGTACCACACTCTTGGTAAAACTTGGACTTGTGTGAGTGAACTGTCTGCCAGAGGCATGGTGTGAAATGGCATCCCATTGTGCTTTGTTCCCTGAATACTAATGTAATGGTACTTCGTGTGGTTTTTAGGTCACATTTGTGTTTCTTCTTCTGCCTAATTTTCTAGTGCATTGTTTTCTCTTGCTTATTTCCTTAGGAAATATTTATATATTCTAGATTTATGGCCAACTTTGTCAGTTGTATCTGTTGCAAACTTCTTAGGTTTTGACCCTCCTTACGGTATATTTCGAGAAAGAGAAGTTCTTAATTTTCGCAATAGTTTATTGATATTTTCATGTGGAGGGTCTTGATTGAGAAATTCTTCTTTAACCCAAGGCTATTAAAAATGTGATCCTATAAGTGTTTCTAAAAGAATTTTAGTTTTGTCTTCTACGTTTAAATTTATATTCTACCTTGGGTTGATTTTTACGTAAATGTGTAAGATAGGGTTCTGTTTCATTATATTCTATGTGGGTAACCAATTTTCTCGGTCGTCCTCACTGATAGTCCATTCTTATCCCACCAGTGTGCACTGCCCGTGCTATCATCTTTCAAGTTGCTACGTGTGGGTTATTGAAGTTTCATATGTCCGTTTGTATATTCTTGCAACAATACTGGGGCGCCTGGGTGGCTCAGTCGTTAAGCTTCTGCCTTCGGCTCAGGTCATGTTCTCAGCATTGTGGGATGAAGCCCCGCACCGGGCTCCCTGCTCCGCGGGAAGCCTGCTTCTCCCTCTCTCCCTGCTTGTGTTCCCTCTCTCACTCTCTCGCTCTCTCTCTCTGTCAAATAAATAAATAAATAAAATCTTTAAAAAACACAATACTGCACTTCTTAGTTGCTATTGCTTTATAATAATTTCTGCTATCTGGTAGATCAAGTCCTCCTATTTAATTCTTCTTCGTGGGTAACTTTTGATTTTTCATACACAGTCTATATTCGTTTAAATCTACCCACATATTTGCCCTTTCAATTATTCCTCATTTCTTGTATTTTCATGATTTGATCTGGGTCATTTTACTTGTCTGAAAATTTTCCTTTAGTATTTCTATTGGTGCATGTCTCTTGGTGTCCAATTTTTTAGATTTGTGTTATCTAAAATCCTTATTTTGCCTTCATTTTTGTAAACAATATTTTTGCTAGATGTTGAAATCTAGTTATTTGCTTTCAACACTTTAAATATATTATTCCATTTCCTTCTGACTTTCATCATTTCTGTCATCTGTCTTATTTTGGCTCACTTGAAAGTATGCTCCTTATTTCTGAATGCTTTTTAAATTTTCTCATTTTCTTTGTATTAAAGGTTTTCCTTGTATTTCTCTTATTTGGTTTTGTGGCATTTCTTCAATCTGGCTCATTATTTTTCATCTATTTCAAAATATTCTCAGACATTATCTCTTCAAATACTGCTTTTACCCTTCTCTCTCTTCTAGCCTTCTAAAATTAAATATATATTTATTTTCTATTGACCTATTATTTTCTAGCTTACTAATTGTCTGTTCAGCTGTGTCTAATCTTTAAACCCATTTACTGAGTTCTTTATTTTAGTTATTGTCATTTTCAGTTAATTTTTTAATAGATTAAAATTCTTGCTGGAATTCTTTTTCTCAGGATATATTCTTCCATATATAAACCTAAGTTATTTTAAAATCCATGTCTGATAACTTCAATAATTGAATCTCCTGTGGGTCTATTTATTTTGCCTTTTTTTTTCTTTTCTTTTGGTTTTTGGTCAATTGTCTTATCTTGGTTTACCTATTAATTTTTTGTTGAATACCAGATATCACATATTAAAAATTTGGAGAAGTAATCAGAAGTTTTGAATTATGTTATGTTCCTCTAGAGAGGATTCACTTTTGTTCATAGAAAAATTAAAAATGAGGTCAGATCACCTTAATCCTATTTGGAAATAGACAAATTTGAATCTGTGTGTCTTTGTGAGACTGTGGTTTTTAGGTCATATTTGTATTTCTAGTTAGTTCTTTTGCCTAGGCTGTAGCCATTCAAAGATCCTATGAAACCTTGGATTGGTTCTCAGGGCCACTCCTCTTTCTAGGCCCTAACCTCTGATTTTTATCTCCTAGCCTCCACAAAACTGTCTGCTCACCTCCTCTTCATTTTATTATTGTTCTCTGTATACTTTCAGTCTGCGTATCTCTTTGCATTTCTCATTCTTTCTATGCAAGATTTTAACCCTTCAAATCCTCACTGCCTTAGTAGCTCTCTGATGCCTTCAAATAGGCTGTTTTTTGTATTTTACACAGTTTTCTAATTGTTCACAGCAAATTCCTGACACTCTACATTCTCATAGCCAGAACTTTGTTTAAATTTTAGAATTAGCTGGTTGAGGGTGCCTGGGTGGCTCAGTGGGTTAAAGCCTCTGCCTTCAGCTCAGGTCATTATCTCAGGGTCCTGGGATCGAGCCCCACATTGGGCTCTCTGCTCAGCAGGGAGTTTGCCTCCTCTTCTCTCTCTGCCTGCCTCTCAACCTACTTGTGATCTCTCTCTCTCTCTGTCAAATAAATAAAAATAAAACCTTAAAAAAATTAGAATTAGCTGGTCGAATTCTATTTTTAAAACATGAGATTTTTATTAAAATTTTATTGAGTTGACATATTTAATGAGAATTGACAACTTTATTATATTAAGACTTCCTATCCATGAACATGATATATCTTCCTTAAGGCCATCTTTCATGTTTTTTTGGGCCTGGACCCACTTAGATTTTATTCATGGTCACTTCATATTTATATTACTATTGTAATTGATATATATTTTTCTACTACATTTTCTAGTTAGTGTTACAAAAACATAATAATTTTGTTATTTCTTATAATTTAACTGTAGATTCTTTTTGTTTTTTATGAACAGCTATATCATCTAAAAATAATGAGAATTTAATTCCCTAGTTTTCAATACTTGCATAGTTTAAAAAATTTAATCTTACTGTGTTAGGACTATTACTAGACTACAACATCTTGCAGAATGAAAGTGATGACACTAGGGCATCTTTATCTTAATCCTGATCTTCAATATTTCACCATTAAATACATTGCTTGTTGTGGGATTCTGGTAGGTTTTTCTTCATCAAGTTAAAAAATTTATCTTTTCTTATTTTTTTCTCTATTCTTATTTTGCTAAGATTTTGTTATGAATGGATATTGAATTATATTAAAAACTTTTCCTGCATCTAGTAAGTTTTTTCTCTTTTGTTACTTTTATATTGATTGGCTTTAAATATTTAGTCAATTTTCTACCTATTATAGAATTGCCACTTGGTCATGGTACGTTATCTTTTTAATATACTGCTAATTCATTTGTTAAAATTTTGTTCAGCTTTTGCATCTATATTCATAATTGAGTTTGGCCTGCAATCTTTCTTTCTGGTTCTATATTTGTCTACTTAACAAATAAGGGTTGGGTGCCAGGATGGCTCAGTTTGTTGAGCATCTGACTCTTTGTTTCAGCTTAGGTCATGATCTCAGGGTGGTGAGATCAAACCCTGCATCAGGTTCCATGCTCAGCAGGGAGTCTGCTTGAGATTCTCTCCCTCTCCCTCTCCCTCTGCCCATCCCCTCACTCACTCTCTCTTACTCTCAAATAAATAAATTTAAAAAAAAAGAAATAAGCATTATATCAATACCATAACCATCTTAAAATTAAAGTTTTTAAGACCCTTTTTTAGAGCAGTTTTAGGTTCATAGCAAAATTGAGAGGAAATTACAGAGATTTCCCATAAACCTCTTGCTCCCATACCTGGCTCCCCTATTAGTGACATCTCCCACCAGAATGGTACATTTGTTACAATTAATGAACCTACAGTGATACATCATAATCCCCCCAATTCCACAGTTCACCTTAGAGTTCACTCTTGGTGTTGTACATTCTATGGGTTTGGCCAAAGGTATGACATGTATCTATCATCTGTATTATCATACACAGTATTATTACCACCCTAAAAATCTGTTTTTCACCCACTTATTTCTCTCCCTTAACTCTTGACAGCCACTGATCTTTTTATTGTCTTTATAATTTCTCCTTTTCCAGAATGTCATATAGTTGGAGTCATACAATATGTAGCCTTTCAGATTGGCTTCTCTCATTTAAGGTTCCTACATGTCTTTTCTTGGCTTGACAGCTCATTTCTTTTTAGTGCTAAATAATATCCCATTGTCTGGATGCACCACAGTTTATTTATCCATTCACCTACTGAAGGACATCTTGATGCTTCCAAGTTTTGGCAGGTATGAATAAAGATGCTTCAAATATCTATATGCAGGTTTTTATGTGGATATATTTAAATCCTTTGGGTAAATGCCAGGAAGTTGATTGCTGGCTCATACAGTCATAGAACATTTAGTTTTGTTTTGTTTTTTACGATTTTTAAAATTTGTTTATTTTTGAGAGAGAAAGAGCAAGCACGAGCAGGGGGAGGGGCAGAGGGAGAAGCAGACTCCCCACTGAGGAGGGAGCCCCATATGTGACTTGATCCCAGGACCCTGGGATCATGACCTGAGCCAAAGGCAGACACTTAACCAACTGAGTCACCCAGGCACCCCAGAGTATGTTTAGTTCTATAAGAAATGCCAAACTGTCTTACAAAGTGGATGTACCATTTTACATTTCCACTAGCAACAAATGAGCTCCTGTTGCTTCACACCCTTGCTTTTGGTGTTGTCAGTGTTCCTGATTTTGGCCATTCTATAGGTGTGTAGTGGTGTCTAGCTATAGTTTTGTTTTGTTTTGTGTTTTGTTTTTTTAAAGATTTTATTCATTTATTTGAGAGAGAGATAGAGTGAGAGAGAACACGAGAGGGGAGAAGGTCAGAGGGAGAAGGAGACTCCGCATGGAGCTGGGAGCCCCATGTGGGACTCAATCCTGGGATCCCGGGATCATGACCTGAGCCGAAGGCAGTCGCTTAACCAACTGAGCCACTCAGGCTCCCTCGCTATTGTTTTAAAATGCAAATGTAAGATGATGTGGAGTACATTTTCTTATGCTTATAATTTGACATCTGTATGTTTTCCTTTTTTATTCTATGGAAAAATTTGTGTAATATAAAAATTAGGTGTACCTTAAATATTTGGCTTGATTTACTTGTTAGATCAGTTAAGATTCAATCAAGGAAGCAAATCACTGGATATTATAAAATAAAAAATTTATTTAAAAATTAGAACTTGCATAATTTCAGGAGGATTTGGGAAAGTACTAGACTGGTAACTTAGAGGATCAGAGGAAAATCACTGATCAGCACTTCTGAAGCAATGAGATGAATGGATAAGGTAGTTTGCAGAAAAATCTTCAAAGCCAGGTGCTCTTACCTTCCCAAGTGGGAGCATGAAGCAGAGCTGGTGGGGAGGGTAAGGAAGACTTCTGCATCTGTGGCGAGTAGTGGCTTGGAATCTCTGATGTGCATTAGATCCAATAGTCAGGAAAAAGGAACACCAAGTAAGGGAGAGAGAGAACAATCTGCAACCTGACAGCAATCACCATGGGGAAGAGTGAGAACCAACAGCATTGACCAACTATATCACAAAAACACACAGGAATAAAATTCTGGGGAAAAGTTCCAGTTGACCAAATTAGCACAATGCAAAGATACCAAATATTTAAAGCTTATATTTTCCTTGTGGGAAGATTTTTTTTATTATTTATTTTTTTTTAAAGATTTTATTTATTTATTTGACACAGAGAGAGAGAGATCACAAGTAGGTAGAGGGGCAGGCAGAGAGAGAGGAGGAAGCAGGCTCCCTGCTGAGCAGAGAACCCGATGTGGGCCTCGATCCCAGGACCCTGAGATCATGACCTGAGCTGAAGGCAGAGGCTTAACCCACTGAGCCACCCAGGCGCCCGTGGGAAGATTTTTAAATTTGTTAATTTCTTTAGTCCTAATGTGTTAGGACTATTCAGGTTTTCTGTTTCTTTCTCTGTCAGTTTTTTTCAGTAAGCTGATTTTTTTTTTCTAAGCAATTGTCCATTGGCTTAAATTTGAAATTTTATTGTCACAAAGTCATNCAGTTTTCAGTAAGCTGATTTTTTTTTTTTCTAAGCAATTGTCCATTGGCTTAAATTTGAAATTTTATTGTCACAAAGTCATTCATACTATTCTCTTACTTTTTAAATTGCTACCAAGCCCATAGTTTTATGTCCTTTCCATCCATAATATTAGTTGTTCGTTCCTTTTCTTTCGATAAATATTGTTACATATTTGTTAAACTTTTTCAAACAACTAACTTTTGGCTTTTTTGATCCTTTCTTATTATTTTTTTCCTATTTCAGTAATTTCTTCTCTTATATTAATGAAATCTTTGCTTATACTTTCTTTGGATTTATTCAACTTTCCTTTTTTATCTTCTTCAGTTGGGTACTTCTTAGCTCCTTAATTTTCTTTTTTTTCCTTTATAAGGATATATCCTATATCCTTTATAGGATATAATTCCTATAAAATTCCCTCTCAATCCCAGTTTAGTTATGTTCATTCATTGTGGTATATAGAATTTTCACAATTGTTCCGTTCTATGTATTTTCTAATTTCCATTATGATTTCTTCTTTGGCCCATAAGTTATTAGGAAATGTTTTTGTAATTTACAAACATTTTACTTACCACTTTATCATTAACTCAAACTTAATTTCATTACAATTAGAGAATATGGTCTATATTACCATAGTCATGTGGTCTGCAGAAAATTATTGAAGCTACATTATGTAGCTTCATATGCTAATGTGCTAATATGTAGCACATACATATTAATTTTCATGAAGTTATATGTGCACCATATATATCCAGTTCTAATTACTGTACTTTAAAGTCTTCTACATCCTCACTAATTTTTTTGTTTCCCAAGTTTATTAATTACCAAGAGTAGTATGGTAAAATCTACTGTGATGTTATTTTCTTCAATAATTCTGATAAATTGTCAATTTTTTGCTTTATATATTTGAGGATGGGTATTATAAGTATATGATTTTAGAATTGTAATATATTTCTGAAAAAATAAACATTTTATCATTGTGAAGTAATTTCTTATCTCTAGTCATATATTTTATTATTTATCTTTAATTTCCTTCAACTTTGGATACAATCCTTAAGAACAAGTAAAATGAAACAATATCTGTTCCACTAACTTTTTTAGATTGGATGTGAGAATTAATGAGGTCAAAGAAAATAAGGAACACAACAAATAGAAGCCATGCAAATGTAAGATATAATTCTGGAGAAAAATATTTTAATTCCACAGATTCAAAGATGTTTTGATAGCGCACACTATCATACATACCCACATCTATAAGACTAGGTAGGCTTAAATGGGATTTGGGTATAAATGGCTTAAAAGCTCCATCATAGCCCAGTCATTGCCATACTTCTTTTAGGTGGTATTTCCTTACCATTGAGGCAACAGGTGGAAATACTAATAAAAGCTAGTGATGATAGTGAAAAATTTTGGAAAGTGGCTGTTGACAGAGATCAAGTGGTTCTAGAACTCTAATTATGTATTTGCTTACCTATCATTAGAAGCCACCACCTGTGTCTTTTGTGCTGCTGTCTCCAGCTCTAACAAATTAATACGTATTTAAAGCTAATGTCCACATTTGACAGTGTATTTCTACTTGGCTTAACAGCTGCCAACAAATGTTAGAGAGCTATCTCCCTAGAATATATAGACAAAGAGGTTAGTGTCATAACACAGGGGATATTTAATTACTATTTAAATTATGAAAGTAAGTTGAGATTTTCAGAAGCCTTATGAGGTTTCTCAAAAACCTCTTTTGCTTATAAGCATCTTGTCTTTAAAACAATAAAAACAACAAAAAATAATTTTCCCAGCTCTACCTAGACATAAACTGTACAATGTTGTCTCACACTTATATAGTCATAAATTAATACGCTTTATCCGCTGCATAAAACTTGATGAATAAATGACCAACATATTCCAAACATATATATCTAAGGTAGTCACTTTAATGTAAAAATGAAATTGAATATTTAACCTGTCTTGATATTTGTGTATAATGCCTCTTGAAATTATGACCCAGGGGTTTAGGGCTCTGCTCTTAGCCCCATCTTCATGTGCCACTTGCTTGGATTAGAAGCAGTACAGACAAGTTCACCATACTGTAAGCCAATACTATTCAAACGGTGGTCTCGAAAAGGGGCAAAATAATAACAATAATAATATCGTTTAATTTTGTGGCAAGCATTAATGGTAAGCACCATGCCTGCATTATTTCACTTCAAAGCACAACGATCCTGTGCAACAGTAATGTTATTCTCTCCATTGTGGAGATGAGGAAATTGAAGTTTAGAGAGATTAAATAGTTTGAACAAGGTTACAAAGCTAGTAGGTCATACAATGGTATTTAAAATCCAGTCCTGTAGACTTCAGAGACCATCTTTTTAACCATTACATCAGGTATCATCATTATATACATAATAACATCACTGCATCTATTTGGAATTGATGTATCAGCAAGCTGAGAATGCAGCTGAAAACAGTAAGAAAAACTAAAAGGATGCAACATGCCAAAAGTCTAAGGGCTAAAATTTATGTACTTTACTCAGGAAATGTTCATAAACTTGCCTTCGATATACATTTATTCTTACTTTATTTACAATGCTAACTTACTTGGTTATCCGAATACCATGTTTACAAACAGAAGCAACAAGGAAGATGAGATGAGGAGTTTGCATGGAAGGTAATTGATGGAGGCATGAGGGTTGACAGCTTGAAAGTCCACAGGAAAGGTAATGTAAATAATAGGTTAAAATGTTTGGACTCAAGATTTAAGAACATTTAATATACAGTAAAGGAGGGCGCCTGGGTGGCTCAGTGGGTTAAAGCCGCTGCCTTCGGCTCAGGTCATGATCCCAGGGTCCTGGGATCGAGGCCCACATCGGGCTCTCTGCTCGGCAGAGAGCCTGCTTCCTCCTCTCTCCTCTCTCTCTGCCTGCCTCTCTGCCTACTTGTAATCTCTCTCTCTGTGTCAAATGAATAAAAAAAAAATATATATATACAGTAAAGGAGCTCTGATCATCACAAAATGATAGCACTTTATTATGGCTGATATGTAATAAAGCTCTTATTAAGAAAATGTATACTTATGCTCAACATGTTTTTGTCTTGTTTTTTAAAGATTTTATTTATTTGTCAGAGAGAGATAGCACAATCAGGGGGAGTGGCAGGCAGAGGGAGAAGCAGGTTCTCTGCTGAGCAGGGAGCCCAATGTGGAACTTATCCCAGGACCCTGGGATCATGACCTGATCCCAAGGCAGACACTTAACTGACTGAGCCACCCAGGCATTCCTTATACTCAACATGTTTTATACAATGATAGATATACTTATGCTCAACATGTTTTATATAATGATAGAGAAGAAGTTATCCTGGACTGATGAAAGAGCATTGGTATTTAAAGCAGTAAGGCCTACAGTATCTCAATACCTTGGAAATACTAATAACACCTTAGTACACCTTAGTTTGTATTGGTGCTTGCTGGGACTTAATTTGTTTTCACACAAAGAATGCTTCATTTTAGAGTTAAAGAAACCAAGTTCCAAACATTTGACTCACTGTCCAAAATGACTCCCTAATGAATGATAACAGTTTTACTCTACTTTCATTATTTGGTAGATGAATGGTATAAATTAAAAATAAGAACCCAAATAACTCATTTAGGATTTATAACTCTTCATTTAGAACACATCCTGGCAACTGGCTGGAAGATGGCAGTGGAGTAGGAGGACCCTAGGCTCTCCCCATCCCAATACAATTTGATAATATGAAATCGTTGTAAATACCCCAGAAATGAACCTAAAGACAGAGAAAACAAACACCACAACTAAAAGCAGAGCAGAGGCTACACTGAAGAAGGTAGGAAGTGTGGCAATGGGCTTGGGAGAGAAATGGATCATGGCATTGCTGGAGGTGGGGAGCATGGTCATAGAGAAGGGTGAAAGACAGATTAGTACACAGGGGAGCACACAGGGAAAAGGAATCCCCATAGCAATTGGCTTGGAAAGCAGGAGGGGCTTGCTTGAGTTCTTGCAACCATCGGGGGTTCAAGTCTGGAGTTTTAAAGGTCAGCATCCTTGGTTCTAGGTCAGCCTGGAGGGCACTGAGGCTGCTATTGGAGAAAAGGCAAGCAAACAACCCAGAAATATATAGTATGGAAACAGCGATCTGAAGATCACCTGGGGCACACAGTGGGAGGTTATTCACTCATCTCAGAGCACATCCCAGAAAGACAGCATTCATGGAGAGATTGCTATGGGAACAAAGAACCTTGCAGTGCCATGTCCCTCTCTCACCTCTCAGCATAAACACAGAGCCAACTGTGGGAACCAGCACAGCACTGACACTCACTACCTAACTTGCTTACCACCAAGCCCCATCTCCCTGCCCTCCACTGGAACTGCCCCTCCCAGTCATGCTTGCCTCAGTCCCAGCACAGCAGGCCCCCTCCCTCAGCAGACCAGCCCAAAGCCCTGTTCAAACCATCTCCTGACCTGGAGTTTTGCAGAGCCTTGGTTCTGGTGGTGGTGGTGACAGGGCTCATCTCACAAACAGACCAGCACACACTTGGCTAAGACACACCACCTTCAGGCCAGGGACCAAACACTGGCCATAACAGGCAAAGAGAGCCACTGCAAATGACTGGCCTAAAGGATAAAGTGGCCAGCACAAAATAGCAGAGAACACACAGCACACATTGGAGACACTCCTGGAAGCACCAGACCTTAGAAAGCTGGGGGGGGGGCACTACATTGCAGGGCACTACAAGATCTCTTCTTCATAGGGCCATTACCCTCAAGAACAGGAGAGGTATTTGAGTTTCCTAACACACAGCAACAGGCACAGAGACTTAGACAAAATGAGAAGACAGAGAAATCTGTCCCAAGTGAAAGAACAGGACAAGGCTATGCCCAGAGATCTAAGTGAAACTGATATAAGTAACATGCTGATAGAGAATTAAAGTAATGATCATAAGAATATACACTGGACTTCCAAAAAGAGTGGAAGACATGAGTGAGACACTTAACACAGAAATAAGCAATAGCATAGCAGAGATAAAGGGCTCAATAAACAAAATGAGAAACATGCCTGATGGAATGAACAGCAGGCTGCAAGAAGCAGAGGAATGTAGAAACATCTAACATGCAAGTGGATGTCAAAAGAAAGTGGGAGTAGCAATATTTGTATCGCACGAAGTAGACTTTAAAACAAAGACTGTAACAAGAGACAAAGAAGGATACTACTAAAAATAAGGGGGAAAATCTAAGAAGATATAACAATTGCAAATATTTATGTACCTAACATGGGAGCACCCAAATACACAAAAGAGTTAATAACAAACATGAAGGAACTAATCAATAATGATACAATAATACTAAGGTAACTTTAACACCCCACTCACATCAATGGATAGATCATCTAAACAGAAAATCAACAAGGAAACGGTGGTTTTGAATGACACACTGGAACAGATGTATTTAACAGATATATTCAGAACATTCCAACCTAAAACAGCAGAATACACATTCTTTTCAAGTGTACATGGAACATTCTCCAGAAAAGATCACATATCATCAGCCCAGAAAACAAGCCTCAACGAATTCAGAAGGTTAAAGTCATTCCATGCATATTTTCTGACCACAGACTATGAAACTAGAAGTCAACAACACGAAAAAAATCTGGAAAGACCACAAATACATAGAAGTTAAATAACATGCTATTAAACAATGAAATGGGTCAACCAGGAAATAAAAGAAGAAATAAAAAAACACATGGAAACAAATGAAAATGAAAACACAATGGTCAAAAATCTCTGGGATGCAGAAAAAGCAGTTCTAAGAGGAAAGTTTATAGCAAGACAGGCCTACCTCAAAAAGCAAGAAGAATCTCGAATAACTTAACCTTACATCTAAAGAATCTAGAAAAAGAACACAAACAAAACCTAAAACAAGCAGAAGGAAGGAAATAATAACTATTAGAACATAAATAAATGATATGGAAACTTAAAAAAACCAACGGAACAGATTAATGAAACCAGGAGCTGGTTCTTTGAAAACATCAATAAAATTGATAAACGTCTAGACAGACTTACCAAAAAAAAAGAGAGAGAGAGAGAAAGGACTCAAATAAATAAAATCACAAATGAGAGAAGAGAAATAATAATCAATATCACAGAAATATAATTATATAAGAGCATATTAGGAAAAACTATATACCAACAAATTGGACAAGCTAGAAGAAATGGATAAATTCCCAGAAACATAAAAACTACCAAAACAGAAACAAGAAGTAAAAAAAAAAAAAAACCACCAAAAAACTCCCAACAAACAAAAGTCCAGGACCAGATGGCTTCACAAGCATATTCTACCAAATGTTTAAAGAAGGGTTAATACCTATTCTTCTCAAACTACTCCAAAAGACAGAAAAGGAAAGAAAACTTCCAAATTCACTCTATGAGGTCACCATTACCCTGATAACAAAACCAAATAAAGACACCACTAAAAAAGAGAACTATAGGCCAATATCCCTGATGAATACCAATGCAAAAATTCACAACAAAATACTAGCAAACTGCATCCAATAATACATTTAAACAATTATTCACCACAATCATGTGGGATTTATTCCTGGGTGCAAGAGTGGTTCAACATTTGCAAATCAATCAATATGACATATCATATCAATAAGAGAAAGGATAAGAACCATATGATCATTTCAATAGATGCAAAAAAAGCATTTGACAAAGTATAACATCCATATAAAAGCCCTCAATAAGTAGGTTCAGAGAGAACACACCTCAACATAATAAAGGCCATATATGAAAAACCCATAAACATCATCCTTAATGGGAAAGAACTGACAGCCTCTCCCTAAGGTCAGGAACAAGAGAAGGCTGTTCCCTTTTACCGCTTTTATTCAACATAGTACTGGAAGTCCTAGACATGGAAATAAGAAAACGAAAAGAAATAAAAGGCATCCAAAACCATAAGGAAGAAGTAAAACTTTCAGTATTTGCAGATGACATGATACTATATATAGAAAACCTAAAAGACTCCACCAAAAACCTGTTAGAACTGATAAACACAGTAAAGTTGCAGGATACAAAATCAACATACAGAAATCTGTTGCATTTCTATACACTAATAATGAAGTAGCAAAAAGAAATTAAGAAAACAGCCCCATTTACAATTGCATCAAAAATAATAAGATACTTAGGAATAAACCTAACCAAAGAGGTAAAAGACCTGTACTCTTAAAAAACTATAAAACACTGATGAAAGAAACTAAAGATGACACAAAGAAATGGAAAGATATTCCATGCTCATAGATTGGAAGAAAAGTATTGCTAAAATGTCTATACTACCCCAAAGCAATCTATACATTTAATGCAACCCCCATCAAAACACCAACAGCATTTTTCACAGAGCTAGAACAAGCCATCCTAAAATTTGTATGGTACCACAAAAGACACCATATAGCCAAANGAAACACCAACAGCATTTTTCAGAGCTAGAACAAGCCATCCTAAAATTTGTATGGTACCACAAAAGACACCATATAGCCAAAGCAATCTTGAAAAAGAAAAGCAAAGTTGAAGGCATCACAATTCCAGACTTCAATTTATATTACAAAGCTATAGTAATCAAAACAGCATGGTACCAGCACCAAAACAGACAGAGATCAGTAGAACAACCCAGAAATAAACCCACAACTATTTGGTTAATTAATATTCAACAAGGCAAGAAAGAATATGCAGTAGGAAAAGACAGTTTCTTCAACAAATGATGTTGGGAAAACTGGAGAGCAACATGTAAAAGAATAAAATTGGACCACTTTCTTTCACTACACACAAAAATAAATTCAAAATGGATTAAAGAACTAAATGTAAGACCTAAAACCATTATAATCTTATAAAAGACACAGGTAGTAAGATCTCTGACATTGGCTGTAGCAACTTCTTTCTGGATGCATCTCCTGAGGCAAGGAAAACAATATCAAAAATAAACTATTGCGACTTCAGCAAAATAAAAAGCTTCTGCACAGCAAAAGAAACAATCAACAAAACTAAAAGGCCACCTGTGGAATGGGAGAAGATATTTGAAGATGACATATCTGATAAGGGGTTAGTATCTAAAATACATAAAGAACTTATACAACTCAACACCCCAAAAACAAATAATCCATTTAAAAAACTGGACAGAAGACATGAACAGATATCTCTCCAAAAAAAAGATGTACAGATGGCCAACAGACACAGGAAAAGATATTCATTGTCATTTACCATCAGGGAAATGCAAATGAAAACTACAATGAGATACCATCTCATACCGGTCAGAATGGCTAAAATCAATAACACAAGAAACAATAGGTGTTGGTGAGGAATGTGGAAAGAAAGGAACACTCTTGTACTGTTGGAGGGAATGCAAACTGGTGCAGCCACTCTGGAAAACAGGATGGAGATTCCTCAAAAAGTTAAAAATAGAACTACCCTACAATCCAGCAATTGCACTACTAGGGATTTACCCAAAGAATACAAAAACATGTACCCCAAGGTTTATTGCAGCATTAGTTCTAATGCCCAAACTATGGAAGCAGTCCCATTGTCCATCAACAGATGAATGTATAAAGAAGATACGGTGTGTGTACACACACAAACACACACACATAGGAATATTATTTAGCCCATAGAAAGAATGAAATCTTGCCATTTGCAATGGCGTAGATGGAGCTAGAAAGTATAATGCTAAGTGAAATAAGTTAGAGAAAGACAAATACTATATTTCTCTCATATATGGAATTTAAGAAACAAAACAAACGAGCACAGGGGGGGAAAAAGAAAGTGAGGCGGACTAAGAAACAGACTCTTAACTATAGCGAACAAACTGGTGGTTACCAGAGGGCAAGTGGGTGGGGGGATGGGTGAAATAGGTGATGGGGATTAAGGTGGGCACTTGTTGTGATGAGCACAGGGTGTTGTATGGAAGTCTTGAATCACTATACTGTACACCTGAAACTAATATAACACTGTATATTAACTAACTGAAATTAAAATAAAAACTTAAAAAAGAAGAAGAATGCATCCTGAGGGATTAATTGTTGAGTGCAGCACATCTTAATTTTCTTCTGGCCCATCAGAAACTGAATCATGTCAAAAGGGCCAAATATCTCTATAGAGGAGGAAAAAATATGACCACCAGCTAGGAAATTCTCCTGTTTTATAATATAGATGCCTGTTTCAGATGTGTCCATGATTAACATGATACTAAATGTCTGCCACATATTTTCCTATGGAGCTAGGTTGTAGCTAGCATATGGCCACTAGCTACAGACGTCCTATTAAGTTCTAAGTAGCAGAACTGCCTCAGGCATGACTAACTTTGAAGAGCTGAGGTTGAAACAATGCATTGAGCTAGGGTTTCTCATTTAAAGACTTAAAAAAAGAAAGAAAAGGAAAACATAACAATAAAATGACTAGGTATTTTCCTTTTCTCCCCAAATTATTTTTAAGGATTTGTTATTTAGTGCTTTTAACACATTTCCGATTATCACACAATAATCCTTTATTCACATGACAAGGACATGAGCTGGAAATCAAGGCTAATATGTGGGACAGGTTTTAAAAAGATACAGTGTTCTAAGCCTTCATTAGATGCTAGAAGAGGGCTGAACGCTCATTTTATATGCTGTCAAATAGAATCACAATCAGGCATTATGCCCAATGAGACCGTGAGAGTTAGGAAATAAAAATATTCAGTCTGGAAAAAATGCAAATCAAACACTGCAGATGAAAATGCTCTTTTCTAAAAATAAATTTTAAAAGGAGGATATTTCTGGTAGAAACGTGGAACCACAAGAAAGGAAGCCATTTCTTCATGGTGACTTGTTGATTATAGAACGCAAAATACGTTTTTTCTTTAATCTGATGGAGGAGCCACTGTCACAGCCTGGTTTGGGATTTAACATGGTCCCAACTTATGAGGTATCAGGTTCCTTGAAAGGCTTGAAGGAAACAGGGAGTATCTGGTTCAAAGATAATGTTACGTTATGAGCTACTGTGGTCTCATGTCACCTCTTTGGTTATCATTGAAATTCTAAAAGAAAGAGGTAGTAAAATTTTTTAAAATTGTATAATCTACACCCTGAAAACTTCAGAAATGCTCACTTTGGAAAGGAGAAAAAAGATTCACACTTCGGAATATAATTTCCCCGTAGTTGGGAATATTCTGAGTATTGTTTTCTGAGGTCATTTCACTCACTGGAAAAAAAAATAGGTCTTCTGATCCTTCAGGATATCGACTGCCAAAGCCAAACTTTATACAGAATACAGAAAAATCTGTATTTGTATAAATCTGGGAAAGGGGTCATACAGAATAATTATCTAAGTTATCCTCCTCACCACTAAGTCTTCACCAAAATTTCTAAGTTTCTACTTGAAGAGATGTGCTTCAACTCCTTTTTAGGCTGACTTCTGGTCTAACCAAAGTCTAAGGAGTTGAAGAAAAATGCAAAAAAAGATAAGTAAAGGGACTAGCTGATGCCTAAACTGAATAATCCAAAGGCCCAAACAGTCTACACTTACTGTATTAGGTTGTATAATTTGTAATAACAACGTCTTAGTTATAAGAATAAGATTTAATGAGACGACCTTAGGAAGTTTTACTTAATAAAGTTACAACAACAGATCTCAAAATTATTTTTAGAAGTGTAACAATAGGAAGCTTTGACGATCACTCTGGCAAATCACTTTGGTTCAACTGTAATATCCCCTAAGCTATAATTTATTACTTAACCAGGAATACAAGAAAATGTTTGTTTTATGGTGATTTTATTTAAATAATTAGAAGAGATCGATTGTTCAAAATGAAAATAAGTCTGGAAATTTGTTTGCAATCTCATATTTGAAAATAAGTAAAAATTCTGTGCCAACACATGAAAGGAAAATTTACCATTTTCATTTAAAGAAAAATTCTGTGGGGAAAGGATAATTATGCTTGAGAAACATGATGTCTCCTGGGTAACTTTTTAAATTCAAATATTTTCATTCAAAGATTTTAAAATAGAAAAAAATAAGCCAACTAATTCTGAAGAAATTAGGTTCTAAGTTAATACAGTTTTTGATTAATTTATCAAAATTCATTCTGTGAAATCAGCAGCATGGATCACACCAGTGATAGGTTAAATGCCACAATGTATCAGAACTGCAATTTTAATATTCTAATCATTTTATGAGATTGAGCTAAAAGTTCTGTCCAGATAAAAGGAATTACCTTATAACTGACCAAACCAGTGTGGCTGCCTGCTTTTAACTCAATTTCTTGTGGGGCTGCAGAGAAAAAAGTACCTAACTGTACTGACTATTGAAGACAACACAGTTTACAAAGTAATATCGTGCTTTGGTTTCCAATGAGTTCCCTAGTGATTCTCTCAGTTACTCTTACTTGAAAATCTGCAATGGGACTGCTTGAAGGAAGAAACAAAAGCGTGACTACCTGTTTGTCTCCACTCCTGAGTGGGTGATGAGTGGTGGAGACTGTGACATCAAAATCCGTATTTTCCCTCTACTTTTTGAAATGAAGTATTACCATCTGTCAATACAGTTAATCCTTTTTGACCTTCCTTTTACTTCTAGTTTTCACTGAATCAGCTTCTTTTGGGGTGGTGGATCTGGGGGCCTTTGTTGCAATATGGGTTAGCCGATACGAGAGAATGTGGCTTCTCACCCCCCAAAGCAATGGGCTGTGCCCCACGGGAGGGGAGAGGAAAGCTCTGCTCCGTTGCCTGGGGACCAGAGCCTCTATCACTGGATGCTGGAGTGCGGCAGCCTTGCTCTGCACCCATACAGATCTGGGGTTCGTTTCTCCATGACGTCCGTTGCACTGAGCCTATACGAAAGGAAGAAGAAACTTGAGGATTCACATCATTCACGACATCCAGGAAGAGAGGCCCAAATAATAGTGATTGCAGAGTAGGCCCGAAAAATGAGAGAGATACAGAATCAATCCATTCTCAGACTATGTGGACCCAATTTCTAAAAAATTCTTCTTGGTTGGATAAGATGATTCAAAGACTACGCTACCTGGCATTCCTCTTTGACTTTCTCTGTGCACTTCTCTCCCCTTCTGGGAGCCTTGAGAGCAGAGCTCAGGTTTTCAATGCACTTGCCTGCCTATTCCCTAGCCTGGTACTCTGCCTGTAGCATGATGCTAACTTAACCTACACCAACTCATGTTGGCTGAAGTCAATGAATATGGTTCCATGGATCCACCACTAGCACAGCCTGTGTTTTAATGGGTTTTCCAGGAGCAGGGAAGGACTTGGCTCAGAGCCAATCTCGATCTTTTATCACATTTTCCATTCTCTTTCCTTACTTTGGATCTCCCTGTGCACTTTCACCTCATGCATTTTATGAGACAGCTGGCCATGTTGGGTTGTGATCACTCAAATCGGGAGACAGTTTTATGAATGGCCCACAGAAAGTGAGTCAAACTATAGTAGAGTGAGAAAAAAGGGAGATATTCTAATCTTTTCCTGTGTACTCAGCTAACCAAGTCCTTAGTTACTTTCTGAGTTTAACCACACCTTGGTCCAATCATTGTGCTACTGATTAACTGGAAAAATTATACGTACCTCTACACTGAATTTCTTTTGTAACAAAGAATTATGTGCTTTTAGCTCCTCAAGAAAAACTAATATGTAACTATAAGATATTCTATTACTTTTTAATAATGTTAGTATTAACAACAAAACCCAAGCAACTTTTGAAAATGCTGAATGTTTTCATTATGCAGGTAAAAACCTGATGACAGTTTACATATAAAATTATATCTATAGTTGTTTTAATATTAATTCTTAAGTGTACCTTAATATCCAAGGCCTTCGTCAAGGAAAAAAAAGTCCACTGAATTTCGGTTACATGGCAATACACATAGTGAGGTTTTCAGAACTAGAATCCTATATTTTCTCTATAAGGAAATCTGAAGAGGAGAGTAGGGTAACAAGCATATTCATAAAGGGCAAACATCAGAAAATATAAGCAGAGATGAAGCCCCTCTCAGCAGAGAAACTGACCGCTTTTTAAAAAAGATTTTATTTATCTGTCAGAGAGAGAGAGAGAGAGAGAGGGAACACAAGCAGGGGGAGAGGCAGCCCTCCTGCTGAGCAAGGAGCCTGATGTGAGACTTGATCCCAGGACTCTGGGACTATGTATGACCTGAGCTGAAGGCAGATGCTTAACCGACAGAGCCAGCCAGGCGTCCTGAGAAACCGTTTTTTGTTGGTTCAAAGTTTCTTTGAAACTTCCTAACAGTTTATGATTCAAAACATGTTCAACTTTGTCCTCTGCGTTATGAAATAAAACTGACATCTGAGACCCATGCCCAAGATGTTTGTTATCATCGTGCAACTCTTGGCAAAACTATTATGTTGAAGAGTATCTAATTCCAATTCCACCTGACGTAGACTGAGTCCCAGAGCAGCCTGAGAACCCGGGCTGATTTTATGGACCCTCGCCCAGTAGCCTGCACGGACTTCACAGATGGCCCAGGCATCTGGCTGGGGGCGGGAAGGCACAACACTCCAAAATCCCCCAGGAGGACCTCCAGATCAACTTCAATTCACAGGGACCTTCCTACTAGAACACAGAACATATTTTCTTAGAGCCATTTACTATTTCACCAGAACTCTACCTGCAGCTACCAGTACGGATCCCGAAGACTGACCACAAACCCCCATCGAATTAAAAAAAAAGAGTCACTCATTGTGTGCTTGGTCAAAGTGATCTAGCAGACCTCTGTGTGATCAGAGTTTTGAGCGAACATGGTCACCTCGTGCAAGATAAGAAAGAATCCAAATACATCTCTGAGGCTCTATGGCATTTCAGTAGAGCCCAGTTGCTCACATAGCTCATATATAGTTTAACTACTGTGTCTGTGCTTCCATGAGACTTTCACACTCGGGAAAACATTCAGGATCCAGATAAAAACAGCCACTCACCTGGCTCCAGAGAGGAGAACTGGCTAACCTCTGCTGCCTCACCATCCTTGAGGGTCACAGGTTGACTTCCATTCCTGAGATTTTGGTGTTCCTTTATCACCACAAACTGCAGAGAACACAAGGGGGAGAGAGGACATTGCTCTAATTCATCTCAACATACATGGAACCAAAGTTTATGGCTTCATTATGTTCATCAAATGGAAGGTGAAAGCTGAAAGAAAGGCCTTGTCAAATTTTTCTCTCTTGCTAATGAAAGATTCAGTTTTCAATTAGGAGCCTTATGTCGATTAAGGCAAACAGGCACTACCAATACTTTACTGAAGAATCTATTCTAAGAGATGGGATGGGGAAGGAGACAAACCATAAGAGACTCCTAATCTCACAAAACAAACTGAGGGTTACTGGGGGGTGGGAGGGTAGGGACAGGGTGGATGGGTTATGGACATTGGGGAGGGTTTGAGCTATGGTGAGTGCTGTGAAAGGTGTAAGCCTGATGACTCACAGAACTGTACCCCGGGGCAAAAAAAAAAAAA